>OX123186.2:30732059-30850683 GCA_944739405.2 Euclidia mi | reverse complement strand
TTTCAATCACATCCAACGCAGTTGGTAGTGACTGTGTCAGCCGTAATATGATCCTTCTTATCCTCGACATAATCCTACCCATCATTTCCCACATCCTTAATTATTCCCTATCCAGTGGTGTGTTTCCATCAACGTGGAAGGACGCCCTAATTACCCCAATTCCGAAAACTTCTCATCCTAAATCCTTTTCTGATTATCGACCAATTTCTATCCTACCATTCCTCTCCAAAGTCCTCGAACGCCTTGTCTTCAACCAAATGAACTTGTTCCTCTCCAAAAATAATCTGCTTAATCCGAATCAATCCGGTTTCCGTTCGGGTCATAGCACCGTTACATCAGACAAGTCAGCAAGAGACAGCACACTAGTAAAGCTATCTATGCTACTTAGTGAGTGGAAACTGTCGTCATCACTTAAGTCATTGATATCAATGGCGGCAATAATTATAAATATACCTACTTAAACAAAAAATAGATATATATATAAATATAATTATATATTATAATTAAATATAATAAATATCCTAAAATAAAAGTTATATATCTTTATAAATGTTTAGTATAGAAATATATATATAATATTATGAAGAACAAAAAAAATGTTTTTATCCAACCAATAACACACCACCCGCCAGTAGTGCCAGCAGTAGAAGGACAGTTAATTAAATAAAAAAAAAAAATTGCTGAATAAAAAAACGAGAAAAAAAAATGGTTCGGTCCGGGTAATTACAAAAGCTAAAAAAGTAAAAGAAGTAATTGCAACAATATTATATAAACTTAAAAGATCAGAAAAAAAAAGCAAACGACGATATAGCAAACCCTCGTATTCAAATAGTAACAATTTTGACAAGAGTAAGAAATGATAGAATTGACAGATGACAGCAAGGAAAAGAAAAATATTATCCACCGACAAGTAATAATTGATAATACGAACTAACGAAGTAATTATTTATAAATTAGACATATAACATTTATAAATAAAGTGAGTATGAAAGTGGGTATGAAGCAAGACGAAATAAGAAGATAATTATGTTAAATTTTACTTACTACCCGGACCGGAGATCGACCAAAATGAATCAAGCAATGAATTATTTCTTTTGAGAAACAGTTCTTTTGGACTTTGTGGTGGTGGCGGGCCTCACCGCTGCGGGCGACTTCTCCACGCCATCCTTCGGCTCGATTTTGTTCAGCTCACTGAGATTAGCCACTCGGTGACGCGAACCATCAGGCGCTAGGACATGGATGATGCCCTCCTTGGTCCAGCATCGTGACACACCAAACCTCTGACGCGCAGCCATAAAAATGTCATGCCGTGGCTTAGTCAGGAAGTCCGATATCGTAACACCAGTGCCTTTAAACTTTGTTTTGCCAAACCATACGCTGTCGCGCACGGAAGAGCTATTAAACTTCAGCTCTATGGGCCTGGGTTTGTGGTCACCTGATGAGCGGCCCATCCTGTGACAGCGCCGCACATCTTCAATAGATACATCGGACTTGAGGTGCTGCCTGATGACATCTACTACCACCTTGGCTGTATCTTCTTTGCTGCTTTCTGTCACACGGTGAAGCAGCAACATTTTCCTCCTGGTCCGCATCTCCATGGTGTCTACGGTCTGTGCAAGTAGCTCAATCTGTTGCTGCAAGCCATTCAGCGCCTCCATCACAAACGTCTTGAATGAGTTATAGTCGGAGGCAAGTCCCGGAACAGTTGATGAGCCCCGAGATCCTGGCAACTCAGCTTCAAAGTCTGCCATACGCTATAGGAACATAGCCTTCAAGTTGCTTATGGACTCCTGTAGTGTTTGAGACATTGTGCGGTGAACCGTTAAAACTTATTGGAAATTGTTATTGCAGGAAAGTGCCAACACTATACTGGCAGGTACTGACTGGTATTAATAAGATAATCTCATTAAAATTGATTATAATATATTTATATTATTTATTTTTAAATTAAATATATATATTTATATACATGTATTTAAGCATATTATTATTGTATAAGTATCACAATATTATATTTATTTTTATATATATTAAGCCTATGCAAAATTTTACATAGGCACTGGTACACTTCTACAACTACCATTTATTTCCTACCAATAATATCTCCATCCAAAGGTTGCCTGGTAGAAATTGCTTTTAGCGATAAGGCTGCCCATTGTACTGTATTTCATTTATAATTCCTTAAAATGTTTTATGTAAGTGTACAATAAAGTATAAAATAAATAAATAAATAAAATGCAAGATTCAGTGGACTTGGTAAGTGAATGGTAAGGTTTTGAGGATACAGCGGATGCAGTGGGAACAGTGGATCTTGTATGTATATAACGAGACGTAGAGGACGCAGCGGGGACAGAGGATACAGCGGATGTACGAGGCACAGTGGATGCAGAGGATCTGGTAGGTATTTTATAGGATACAGAGGGAGCAGAGGATACAGTGGATGTAGGAGGTCTAGGAGATTTGGTAGGATTATCTCGGGATGCAGTGGATACAGAGGATGCAGTGGATGTACGGGGCACAGCGGATGCAGAAGATTTGGTATTTTATGAGATGCAGAGGATACAATGGATATAGAAGGTTTAGAGGATCTAGTAAGACTATCTCGGGATGCAGTGGTTACAGAAGATGCAGTGGTAGAGTTTCGCGGCCGAACTCCTGATACGGCGGATGCGTAGGATTTAGTAGGAACAGCGGATACAGAGGATACAGTGACTGAGCTTTCCTTTTGGGGCTGGTTACCCTGCGGTGTAGCTCTGGATACAGAGGATTTAGTAGATACAGTGACTGAGCTTTCCTTTTGGGGCTGGTTACCCTGCGGTGTAGCTCTGGATACAGAGGATTTAGTAGATACAGTGACTGAGCTTCCCTTTTGGGGCTGGTTACCCTGCGGTGTAGCTCTTGATACAGTGGATTTAGAAACGATTGAGCTTCCCTTTTGGGGCTGATTACTCTGTGGTGTAGCTCTTGATACAATGGATTTAGAAAGGGTGTCATTATGAAAGGATTGAGACGATTTTGAATGGTTTTGGGGTCTCACGAGACACCGTCGTGAGCCCTCTATTCGTTTAAAGGAAGGTCTTTCTCGTAGGTAGAGTCGTCTTGGGTGTAGTGGACCCGATTTTGGAAGTTTGGACGTTGGGGAGCACGAGTCGTGTTCGGGTTAGAGTGTTGGGGGTAGGTATTATTCCTAGCCCTATTGTTGTTAAATTCGCGTTTCCGACAGACGTCTATGGTATGCCCTACGTTCTTACAATATCGACACGTAGGTGGCGTAGAGTTGGACGACTGACCAACGTTGTGGACCATTGGTTTAGGACGATCTTGGGAATTAGAAGGTTTTTGTGAGTATCGATTTTGATAAGGGTTACGTTTTGATAGTAGCATTTGTATTTTTTCCTCGGATGTAGCATAGTTAATAGCTTCGTTGAGCGTAGAAGGACTTTTCAAGCGAACTAGGTTGCCGATTTTGGGTATAAGACCCATTAGGAAAGAGTGTAAGGCTAGATCTTCCATAGCGAAAGTCTTCCCTGACAGCTCTGCTTTTTTCTTATTTGAAAGAGTGATTTCTGTAAGAATTTGGGCGAGACACGTTTCAATTTTGATTGTGTATTTGCTGACCGACTCACCCGGCGATTGGTGAGTTTCTTGTAATTCACTGAGTAAGTGAGCGTAATGTTTATGCTCGCCGAATTGCGATTGTAAGAAAGAGCTAAGTGACTCCCAACTGTCGAAGTCTTTTATAGAAGCAGCGGATTCAGCCTTGCCTTCAAGCCGGCAAAGAATGAAATTTAAAAGGATTGGTTTTTGAGTTGTTGAAGCTAATCGATATGCGTTTTCGCAGTTATTTATAAAAGAATTTAGTTTATCGCGAGACCCTTCGAAGGGTTTAATGAATTTGACTAGTGTATTAATATCGATACGGTCAAGGAGAACGGTTTCTTCCTTCTTTGTCGTCATTGTTCACAGCTAAAAATAGTACAAAGAAACACAGAAATACACAAAGGCAATGGAAAGATATAGAACTTATAGTAAGAATTAGAACAAAGGGTTACTTAGATAGTACAAAGCTTGACTAAGATTTGGTATAGTGTTACAATGTAAGTAACAATGGGGTTTGTTGTAGCTCGATGCGGCAACGGTCGGACGGCCGGAACTGATAACAATGTAGTACTGAAAATGTGGGATTGTAACGCACCGTGTGGACTTTGTTCACTTTATGAATTTGGGCACTTTCGATTTTGAAATGGAATAATATAGCACTGCACTGGATAAAAATATTTGCACTTACAGGACGCTGGCGACGATGATGAGGAGAATGAACATGATCACCTCGTGTAGAGTTGGTATGTCTCTTCCTAGGAACCTGGAGCACGGCGGCCGGTCTGCGGGCCACTCGGGGACTGGAACTCGGGAACTCGGGTGTTGTTCACCGCGCAGTATGCGGCGGATGGACGGTTCGAGAGATAGCGCGATTCTCGAACTGCGGCGAATGCGATGCAGAGATGAATGCGAGACGGCGGAGTATTACCGGAGCGAGATACGGAGACGGACCGGGGATTTCTGAGGAATCCCACCGCTGCCACCAAATGTTACGCGGGACCGGAAAAGTGTCTTTTAAAAAAAAGATATTTGAACTAGCTGAAATTATTTATTGGAACACGGTACACACGTAATATTAGAACTTGTATACACTGATTTAGAAACAGAAGAAAGATTTAGGAATGATTGAGACTGGCACACTAAGGATATGGTAGAACTGTTCGCGTTAGATGATTGATGCAGACTGAGGTTGAAAGGGACTGCATGAATAAGGAAGGCAAAAGTGCTGACACGGAGATTTAGGCATTGGTAGGGATTTGTGATGAGTAGTATGGATAAGCAACTGTGTTAGCATTTTAGGGTTCAAGAGGCATTTGTAACAGAGCGCTTACAAGAACAAGTCCAAACTTGTTCGCTAATTTCAGTAAATTGAGATGGTGTTTGCGTTAGATTGCATCATATCCTTATTATTCAATTTATATGGTCATCATACGTCATTAGAAGCTTCATAATATAACGTTCATTTGACTTTTGTAATCCAACGGCCTAAGACTCTCATTATATATAAAATTCGATATTAATATTGTTAAAAATACGTACATATTTTTCTTGCCCAGGTAAGTTCTTAAATAAAACATAGTTGCATACTACATATGTTTTAGTTTATCGTGATGCAATTTATTTTTATTTATACTTTTTCAGAATGTCTATATCCCATAGTCCTGTTTTGGATAATGAAGTCGTGAATAATGTTGAACAAGAACAGTTCATTACACACGGGGTAATATTCAGCTGCTACTGTACATACATACATATCGTCACGCCTTTTATCCCCGAAGGGGTAGGCAGAGGTGTATTTCTACACCCACTTTTCGCCAGATATACTTTAGTCCCACGTAATAAGGGGCGAGCCTATTGCCGTACCGGGCACATTTCCAGACTCCGTGCTGCTACTGAGAATTTCGTGACAGAAAAACCCAATAACACTGCCAGACCCAGGAATCGAACCCGGGACCTCCCGATCCCACGCGCACATTTATGCCGCGAGACCAATGAGGCAGTCGTATAGGGTTTGATGTCGAGTTTTCCGTCTCTACGCAAAGATGGCATTTGCATCGTGTTATCCCTTAGTTGTTTGTTTTTCGTGTGAGTGTGTGGCCAACTCTGGTGTCGGAGTTTTCAGACCGCCAAAAGGCCTCCGACATGGCCTAACGACCCTTATCCATAGACAAGAGCCGGGACCGACAGCTTTACGTGCCCTCCGAAGCACGGTAGCGCTCAGATGAAAATGCCACATACGGTCACCCATCCAACTGGTAACCTGTGCAAGCGTTGCTTAACTTTGCCGATCTGTTACGAACGGCAAGCCAAGTCTCGCTATGAGCGCTACATCCCTTAGTCGCCTCCTACGACACCCACGGGAAGATAGGGGGTGGTGACACTTGTATTCTATTTTATTTATAATATCTGTTTTATTTGTTGCTAATATATTTTTTTTTAGGATAACCCTGAGGCCTGTAATGGCGATAATCGTCTGTTTTACTCTAAAGGAAACTATACTACGTTATTTGAGAGCTTGACAAATCAGCAACGTTTAAATGAAGGGCTTCCCATAATGAATAACCAAGCTCAAAGTACGAAAAGGTCAAAAAAGAGGAAACTTGACACATCTTCGTCTTATGTTATATGGAATGAAGCAGGAAAAGCTCGTAATTTGATAAATATTACAGTTACTGATCTGAATGATGACAGTGTCCCGGGAACGAGTCACAGTAAAAATAATAGTGCGCGTGTAAGTATTCAGTACCTAGTGAGAGACTATTGTGATGATATTATGGATGAAACTGAATATTTGATAAGTAAAATAGTAAAAAAAAGTTAGTTTGTCTAATCGACAATAAATTTGTTTCTAAGGTACCTATAACTAAATATATAAGTATTTTAAGTGAATATATCTAATCGATTGTAAATTTTATTTTAAGGTAAACATATCTACTTCACTGTTAATTTACTTATTGCTAAATAAAAAATATAATACCATTTCAAATCTACTTTTATTTATCTTACCTTTCAGATAGCAATAACGATAAGCTATCCATACATAGTCTCACGCCTATAACCCCGGTGTATTTCTACACCCACTTTCGCCAGATATATTTCAGTCCCACGTAATAGGGGAAGAGCTTATTGCCGTACCGGATCACATTTCCAGTCTCCGTGCCGCTACTGAGAATTTCATTACAGAAAACCCAATAACACCTCGCCCGATCCGGGAATCGAACCCGAAACCTCCCGGTCCCACGCGCCCATTTATGCCACGGGACCAACGAGGCAGTCTAAGCTATCCTTATACCAAAAACTGCATGCACAGCATAATAGCTAAGATGTGATCTTTATAGCTGCTGCTCGTAGTGGCAAAGACACTAGGCTATTGCACCCAGTGTAATGGGTTCGATTCCCATACACGAAACAATTATTTTGGTGGTTCACAAATAGTTGTTCAGGGTCTGGGTATTCGTGTGCATGAAATGTCTGTGAATCCTTCACGACACAGGTATTAAACCTATTGCGGGTATTGCTTTTAAAAAGGATTTGTAAAGTAAACAAAAATAAATCTTTTAATAATATTTATTAGGTGCACAACTACAAACATCAAGTTAATGAAACAATTCTTTTTTACATTCACACCATAGATTATAATATAAAACTTAATAACTAAATCTTACTAAAGTATTGTACTACAGTGTCCCCATGGTACAGTCTCAAAACTATTTTTTATCATTTGTCTTTTATTGTCATCTCTATTAAG
Source organism: Euclidia mi (assembly GCA_944739405.2). Classification (NCBI taxonomy): domain Eukaryota; kingdom Metazoa; phylum Arthropoda; class Insecta; order Lepidoptera; family Erebidae; genus Euclidia; species Euclidia mi. Next base: position 30,843,335 of record OX123186.2, on the reverse strand, counting down.
TATTAGCTTATTTAATTTTTGGGTAAAAATTAAGTGATTTTTAGACCGTATAACATACATATCATCTCTTAAGTTTTCATTATAATTTAAAGCTCTTTTGTATTTTTCGAAGTCCAATTTTGTTGGTTATTGACTTGGTAACTCCTTTTGCCTTTTTGATAGATTTTTTCTCTGACTGTATACAATTTAATGTAGCTCGTAAACCAACAAATTCTGAAATGACTTCGCTTGCCATTTCATCTTTGAAATAACCCGGTATTTGCATGTTAACTTTGGCATACTATATGTATTATTTTCCACAAAATTGCTTGTATCAAAATACATAATATTATTTTTCATGTCAGTGTAAAAATCGGTAGTTTTTATATAATAAAGAAGACTATCGGTATCGGTATAACACAGTTTTATATTATCTTTATAAATCTTTTTCATAACAGAATAATGAAAATTATATAAATGTGTTTTAGAAATCTCGAGTATAGAAAATCCAATATAAATGGGGCGATCTAAAACTACCTTTGTTTTATTTAACTGAATAGCGACTAAATTTTCATCCAAAATTGTTAAATCTTTAAAGTTTGGAGCACTTATATATTTTTCAGCCCCGCGTAATTTATTAGTTGTATTTAACTTATCTTTCCATAACTGAACTAGTCGAACGTCAACTTGTTTGCGTTTGTTTTCAATGGTTTTACCGAAAATTGAGTAGTTTTGCTTTTTTAAAAAGTCTCTTTCAAAATCAGACTTGGGTTTTTGTCTTAGTGAAGTATTTAAACAAACATATGGCTCTAAAAAGTTATCCTGATAGAATCTTAGTATTCTATGTATTTTAAGTAATATTAAACCATTTTTCAAACATTCTTGTAAATAAAAATAATGAATCACAAAATGATGTTTGTGATACAGATTTGCTATTAATTTTTTACATTGCCCTTGCAAAGGCGAAAACTTTTGTGCTGCAAATGGTAAATCTGTATGTGAATTGTGAATGCTTGTTGGGTAACATAAATCTACGTCAAGAATATATTTGTTTGCTCATTTTACATATATTCATGACGTTGAAATTAATTATTTCATTTTCATTCATAAATCTAAAATTACGCATAGGCAGTTTTTGCATCATAGCAAATCGATATAAATTAACACAATCCAAGTAAATTAGATAGGTGCTTGGCTCTTTATTATTGTAAGATGATAGATATTTATTATTAGCTTTAGCATATCTTAGTAAACATTGAGCAAGGCCTCCACGAATACCATCTTCTAACATTTGGTACATACCTACATCCGAAATTAAATCGAGTTCAACTTTAGTGTATAACAGCATGGCATCCCAACTTAAAGTTGGGGATGAAACATAAGAGCATGGATCCAAATTATAATATTCTATACTCATATCTTTAAATTTTTCAAAAATATCACATAGCAAAAGAACGTCGCATTTCAAATAAAGATTTGTATACTCTCCTAAATTTTTTATTTTGAATCTTGTCCATATATTTACGGCGTGCTGATAATCATCTGTTGAAATATTTTCTCCAGTAAGTTTGTTAAAAAAATGTGATTGCTCAGGTAGTTGAGTTTCGTTATATTTTTCCCAAGAATCTATATAGTCATAACAGTACACACCTTTTCTACGAACTAATTGAAACAAATCTTCATTGGGAAAGTACGATCGCATGTGATGATAATCGTTGGAATGTAAAGTTTTTGTCAATTTATCTAAACTAGTACTCAAAAAATTAAACGAATCTATAAATTTTAACTGCGCTGTATTGGTTTTATCAATCGGTATTAACTAAGTAAATGATGTATATTTTTCTTTTGACTTAGGAATTAAATTAATTCTACCAAGGCTACCAGATAATTTCTTAATAAATAAATGACAATCGTACCCAGATAAATTATGAAAAATTATTGTTATGAATTGACATTTTTTTAATCTTAAATTGCAGATATTATGAGCAGCACCTCTATATTTACCTGAAAAATGGTCATGGTCTTTCACTATTTTATAATTTTTATTAAACTGTGTTTTACATATGTGACATTTTGTAGCTTTATTATGAGCAGTCAATTCCTCAGGGGTAAAAGGTAAGATAGCCTTATCATTTTGTAAAATATTATGAAGCCTTTTGACATCATTTGTTATAGTTTGAACAAACGTTTGTGCACAATTTGGACCTCTATAGCTAACAAAATCATTCAATTCGGGGTAAGACTTACAGCAAATATAGTAAGCAAACGAGGATGCTTTATGTACTTGAGCACTTTCAGTAAAAAGAGATTTATTTTTATCTGAGTATTCACAAGGCAAACTTTCAAAATCACCGTATATTACAATAGGTATTCTTTGGGTTCTTTCAAAATTTATAAATTGTAGTTTGCTATGTTCTTTAGGTAAAACAGTTTGTTTTCTACCACAGTTGTGATTGACCAACTTGTCTATATGGTCATAGTTTAAAAAACATTCATCACATAAAAATACTTTGGATTTGTGTTTAGTCAATTGATGATGCAAAAGGCGACTAAAATCTTTTATTAAACAAAAATGCGCTTTGCCGTTTTTATATATGTATAACAGATTTGCATGAATAAGTTTTCGTTTACATGTCAAATACAAGGGACCAGTTACATGATTATTAGCTTCAAGACCACAAACATTCACACTAATAAATTGATTATTCATCTCAAATATTTTAATATCGTTAAAATTTGGAGGAAATGATAAATTCTTTAAATTAAAAAGCTTCGTATAGTGTGGATATGATTTTACACGATTAGGATTTTGTGCAGTTGGATACATATGGGCTGCAAGACACCACAAAAAAACAGTAATTGTCATTGTTATGGATGTTTAAACAAGACTTTGTATTACTTATTACTGTAGGCAACTGTAAGTAAGTTCCAGCTCTTAGAGGATTGTACTTATTTATATTTATTTCCAAATGACTTATGAAATTAATCGTCCAACCTGATTTCGAAAGTTCAAATTCGGAACATTTTGATATTTATTTGTCAGAAGATTTCAGGTAAATATCAGCAATATCAGTGCTCTGTTCTATAATATCAAATTTTGTTAAGAAGAAACAAACAGTTCAAAATTAACATTTTTTTGATTTATGTTTTTTAATAACGTTTTCTATGATCTCATACACAGTTTTTGAAATTTGACCTAAAAACGTCTCAGGAGTAATAATGAAAATAATCGGGTTTATTTTATAACTTATAATCCTTTTTTTAAATGCAGAGGCAATGACTTTTACATTAGCAAATTCAGAACTCGAGGAGCAATTTGATTTATGAACATTAGTTCTATTGTGCGATGACAACTTTGAAACATGAACATCACAGTATTTACAATAAAACATTTCTAAGATATTGTATTTAGCTCAATTTGAAAATAAAGATATAACTTGCTTTGATTTCTTATGCATAATGTATTTATGTATTATCTTATTTGTAAATATATTCAATTTGTTAATTGATTTAATTTATTATCTCATTTGTAAATTTATTCGATTTATTATCCCGTTTCAACCTATGATCTCATTTGCATGTTTATTCAGTTTATTCCATCATTTGTAAATTTAAACAGTTATTAAATTTATTCAGTGTATTATCTTGTTTGTAAAAACATATATTAATTTTATAATCTTTTTACATTTATTATCTTTTGCTATTTTTCTTTGTTTTAAACTTATTTACTTTATTATCTCATTAGAAAATTTAATTAATTTATTGCTTATTGTAAATTTAATCAGTATATTATTTTAATCGATAAATTAATCAGTTTTAAATTTCTTCGCTTTATTATCTAAATTATATAGTTAAATTATTATGTTTATTAACTAATATTCAAAATTTTTCATATTTAATTTATTCAGTTTATCATCCTATTTTTATATTTAATCAGTTAATTATCTCATTTGAAAATTTGTTCAGTTTTAAATTTATTAAATTTATCGTAATATATAATTTGTATTGGTCAGTATTTGTAAATTGAATCAGCTGTAAAATTATGAACTTTATTATTTTATTTGTAAATATATTTAAAAAATAATATTTTAAGATTATTATAATATTAACTAATTTGTAAATACAGTTTATTATCTCATTTCATTTATTCTGTTATAAAATTATTCAGTTTATCTCATTTGTACATTTATTCAGTTTATCGTATTATCTCATTTAAAAATGTATTTAGTTATTTTAGCCAATTTAAATCATTTGTGACTTTAATCAGTTTATCTTATTATCTCATTTTATATTTAAGCAGTTTATCTCATTATCTTATTTTTACTTTTTAATTCATAAAATTGCTGTAAGAGATGACACATATGATTAATTAACATAAAGTTAAAGCGATAAATATAAAGGTATATTTCTTTAATTCTATAATACGAACTTATGCTTACACATAGGCAATAACAAAGTAACATGGAAAAAATAGCTATAAGGTTGAATAAAAGGTTAAGTAAGATATTATAGGATTACACGAACACGTAAAGTAAATACAAAAGTGCGAAAAATAAGAAACATAAAAATGTAATATTCAAGGTCATGCCCTACATTGGGGATTAGTGTACAGTTTCGGGCGAATATCCTTCATTTCATCTCGAGCAGCAATAACTAGATTAGTTAATGCACTCCAGACACCAACCAGTGTTCTGATTTGTAGCAATCTTCAAAGTTATAAGGGCTTGTTTCCAGCGCTCGTTGCACGATAGTTGCTCAGCTCTACGAGAGTTGTACACCCTTAGTTCAAAGTAATACTCTCCTGTTTTGGTTGGGTCTGACCGGTATGTGCAACCCGAAGCTATGCGTTGCGAGAATGAACTTTTTAGGGCCACCGCTCGAATTGGTAGTTGCGACAATTCATCCTGGAATTCAAAATATTCAGAATTATTATCTAGTATATAATACTGAATATTGACTCTAGATGCAATTCAAAGGGTAAAGATAAAGATAAAGATTTGTTTATTTGCTGAAACATGTGTGAAAAAATAGTACATTGTGAGAAATGCATATTAGATCTTAAATATAAATTTGTATCAACATGTTTGACCTTTACAGGTTTACAAAATTCAAGCAGTCATATAAAAAGAAAAACTGATGATCAAATAACAAAGAAAATTCATAACTATTATACATGAATAGATACAGCAATAATAAAAAATAAAAAAAATAATTGATAATACATCCAGTTATAGAGATTGGTCATTTAGGAAATCATGAATATTGAAGTAACATTTCTGTGTCAACATAAGCTTTAATGCTTTCTTAAATAAGTCTTTATTTAACTGCTTAATGCTATTAGGAATTTTATTATAAATTACTGGACCCATACAAACTATGCTTTTATGCAACAGCGCAGTTTTAGCAGCATGGATGTAAAGTCTGTTGTTGTCGCGACGATTACGTTTAACAGTATTTGCTAATTTAGGAAACATATGTGCATTAGTTTTTACGAACAGTGCCACTTCTAATATATAGAGTGATGGTAGTGTTAAAATTTTATGATAAATATATAGTGGCTTACAACTCTCAGTGATTTGGATCCCAAACATAGCGCGTATGCATCGTTTTTGCATTTTAAATGGCATATCTTTATTAGTAGAATTTCCCCAAAAAATTATGCCATATCTGAGAACAGACTCAACAAGACCATAATATGCCATGAGTAGTGTATCAGTGTTGATAGTGGGGGCTAGTTTATAAAGTGCATATGACAGGCTGCTGATTTTCTTACAAAGTGTTTCAATTTGTTCTTTCCAATTAAATTTACTGTCTATTATTAAGCCTAGGAAACGGGCAGTATGTACTTTATTTACAATATAATTATCGTAAGCTAAATTAATATTTGTCGGATCAGGAAGTCTTTGGCCAAAATGCATTAAATTAGTTTTATTCATATTCATTTTCAAATTATTATTATTTAACCATGAGATTATAGATGTCAAAAAATTGTTAATGTCAAAATTATAGTTATTAATGTCCTTGCATGCAATTGTCACAGTACTATCATCAGCAAATAATGTCATTTGTTGAGTCGTTGCACATGGCAAGTCGTTGATGTAAATAATAAACAATAGAGGTCGGAGTACACTGCCTTGGGGAACGCCGTATGGCACATAGCGCTGCATTGAGGTGTATGTTTCCTCAGTTTTAGTCTTTAGATTTAATCTAGTGATTTCAGTGACTTGTTGGCGGTTTTCAAGATAGGATTTAATTAAATCTAGCACTTTACCTCTTATGCCATACGCGTCTAGTTTACTGGCTAATATTTTGTGGTCTACGTAGTCAAAGGCTTGTAACATATCGCAGAATATAGCGCAGACAGGTGATGTTTTGTCGACGTGAGTTATAACATTTTTTATGAATTCGTAGATGGCCATATTAATAGTTTTATTTTGACGAAAACGCTTTTGCTCGTTAAAAAGAAGTTGTTTTTTTCAAAATAATCATTTATTTCATGATAAAGATACTTCTCAAAAATCTTCGAAAATATGGGTAATAAGGCAATAGGTCTATAGTTTTCCAATAATTGTTTGTTTTCCTTTTTAAAAACGGGCTTTATGACACTTAACTTAAAATCTTTTGGATATATTCCTGTTGAGATAGTGAGATTCAAAATATGACTTAAGTGATGACAGATTTCTTCGTTCGCTGACTTAATGATTTTGGTAGTAATGCCGTCATGTCCCACACTACTGGTGCTTTTTAAATTTCTAATTATTTTATTTATTTGCCAGGGCGTGCTTGGTGCAAGAAACAATGAATTTATTTGAGAATGAATTAAACTTTTAGCGTTTTTACCAGCACCCTGAATTGGTTTCACCTTTTGTATAAAATAATTGTTAAATTCATTAGCTATTTGTAGTCGTTCTTTGATGTAATTGTCATTAATTTTAATATTAGTGATCGATTCTTTAGGCATTTTTAATATGGATTTGTTTATTATTCGCCATGCTGCTTTGCTTTTATTATTAGATGATTTTATTCGGTAATTGTTTTGTTCACGCTTTGTTAGTGAAATAACTTTTTTAAATATTTTACAATAATTTTTATATTTCTGTTTATTTTCAGTAGTGGGTTCAGTCTAAATTGCCATAACAAATTCTTCTTCTTTTTACTGCAGGCACGAATGCCTCTCCTTATCCATTGAGGTTTGCATTTTACATGTATTACAAGAAGTCTTTGTGGGAAACACAAATCATAAAAACATTTAAAGGTCTCTATGAAATAATTGTAGGCCATATTTGGGTCATTTGTATGGTAAATGTCAAAAAATGACAGGCTTCTGATGCATGTTCTAAATTTTCGAATATTGTCCAAGCTATAATCGCGTCTAAGCACTCGCCAGAATTTTAAAGCCATTATTTTTTTAACAGGTATTTTAATTAATTGGGCAGTATGGTCAGAGAGTCCTAAATCTAAAACACTAGTCTTACAACCCTTATTAAAGTCATGTGCAAAATTATCAATACATGTACGACTAATCAGTCTCGTCGGTTCATAAATTGCTAATTTAAAATTATAATTAAATAATGTACATTCGAAGTCTAAAGTAATATTATTTCTAATCAATACATCTATATTATAATCACCACCAACTAGGACATTGTTCATCTCTAACTTAGAAGTACAATGCAAGACTTTCTCAAGCCAATTAAAAAATTTATATAAATTATTTTGTTTTGGTACTCTATATATACATATGATAGCAACTTTATAGTCGAGGAGTTCCATTGCACAGCATTCGAATAAGTTACTGATCGAAAAAAAATTTACTTCTAATAATTCCCTAAAGTTGTATCCTTTTCTCAGAAGTATGCAGGCTCCTCCTCTTTTGCTGTTAATCCGTCTGTATGCTGATGCTAAAATGTAGTTCGGTAGATTTAAATTTGACTCGGTTCCCGCCATCATAAAATGTTCAGTTATGCACAAGGCATCTACTATTTTATTGTTGTCTTCTAATTCTTGTAAGTGAATGAGTAAGGTATCAGATTTATTTAATAGTCCGGCAATATTCTGATGAAGAACTAGCATATATTTGTCAGAGAAATAACCGTATTTCGCTTTCAGTGTCAGCTTGTAGTATGGTTGTGTCATGCTTACAATGTTCTATAAGTCCATATGTTTTGTAGTCAATTAATATATTCTTCATAATGTTGTCATAAATATTTCTCATTCCGAATTTATTAATTTTGTCTGAGATGTAGGAGAACATGTCAAACGTTAAGTCACGATTACTGTCAAAAGTGTATGCATAGAGTCCATTTTGTGTGTCTAGGTTTAAAAAGTGATTGAATATTTCCACTTTGTAGTTGTATATGGGAGCTCCTAATATGAATGTAGGTACACAAATTATCTTGTTCGTGTGATTTATTTTAGTAAGAGCATTTTTTATTGTATTGTTTTATCCGTGTGGTGACGGATTAAGAATACGGAATATCACCACCCCATATCATCCCATGGGTGTCGTAAGAGCCGACAAAGGGAGCATATTATGCAGAGAACAGCACTGTAAGAGAAGGAAAACTTGATACAAACCCTATACCAACCCGTTTGGCCAGCGTGATATAGTAGGCCAATTCTTCCTTTCAAAGGAGAGGCCTAGTCCAGCAGTGGACTGTTAAAGGCTGATGATGATGATTTTTTACTGTACTTATAATATCCACACTGTTTCTCTCTGATTTGATGACATTCTCTCCAAGGAAAAGTAAACAATAGTCATTTAGTGTAAAGTCCTTTAGCTTTTGTTCTATGTTGTGTAGTAGATCACTAATGTTTGGTACTATATAGTGACAGTAGTCAAAATAGTCCGAGAAGATATCCTCAATGGCTGATAAACGCCATTTGGAGTTATCGGTGCTCAGAATACATAATTTATGTTTCCGTTCTGGTTTTATAATAGGTTGACAGTGTTTATTTTTTGTATATGTGGGTTTTACTTTTGACATATGTGTTATCTGAGAAATGCTGTCAGTAGTTTGCGTTTCTTTATTGTGGGTAATGGGTATACTCTGGGCTCTATCAAGACTAATTGCCTCTGTTGAGGTTTCATTATTTTTACTGTGACATTCTGACTCGCTTATTTTGCGCAATGTTTTACATGAACGTGATACCGCTGCCATGCTTTTCTTTTCAGGTGTTAAGCAGATTTTTTTGTATGTGTTTGCTGTTTTAGTCATATTTTGAAGATCACATTTCTGTCTAAAGTTTTCAATATTGAGATTTTCTATCTCCTGATGAGCACTCGCTAACTGCATTGTCAACGATTTAATTTGTTCATGGAGATCAGTTAAAACGCCACTGTTGTCATGTAGGCTATCTGGTATGCTCATCATTGTAGTATCTAATGGAGATTTCTCGTTACTAGCTATTAAATTTGTGAGGTCATTTAATGAACTTGTTCGGCTAGGTTTACGATGAGTAACATTGCTGTAGTCTGACTCCATTTTATTATGATGAAAATATTAAATAATGATTTAAATTCTCCTTATGTTAAATACTACTAATGCCCTCTGTTATCAAATGTCCACAATATAGTTGTTCGAGTACATATGTCATCCAGTAATTTAATTATTTGTCAAGTTGAGTTTGTCTTTGGTCCGTATAGATGCGTCAATCGAGAATGTCAGGATTTTATTATAATCAATTGAGTGAGTGATATAAAAATTATTAATGTCGTTGAGGGTACTTCGAAATAAATAATCTTGGTCATTACCTCTGCTTGTCAAATCATTATTGTTGATGCATTATTTGTTGTTGGTGTACAAGTGTGTAAAAAGTCATGTATATGTACACTTCTCTAAAAACAGCTGGTCATCAGCTGATTGTGTGAGTGTGTTGTTCAAGATTTTGTAAACTTTGTTATCAAGTTTCAACTCACAGTTTCAGCCAGACAGATGATGACAATATCCTGCAGCACTAATTGGAGGTTACGTATAAGAATTTAATCACTTTTTGTAGATGATTTCTAATATTTTACTATTAAAATTTGTTAGAATCTGATATGCACTTTTTTACGTTCCTGGGGTTGCCAGCTTGATCGGGTGTATCCACTTTACTCATCAAATGAAAAAAAAAATATCTTTAAGGCAAAAATAAATCACTTTCGTACTTCATTGCGCCTGGATGCCTGTATCTAAGACTGGTGGAGATAATAGATAAATTTAAGTACACTAGAACTGAAATTAAATAAAAATATCAACCTACCTCGATTCCAGGAAATACAGCAGTTTTCTTTCATGTGACAGTTGGTGTGGTAGTAACGGCAGTAGGTTTACACGTGTCGCTGTCGGATTCTGATTCCTCAAGCAATGGCTTTTTCACAGGCAGATCTTTATTCTTTTGAGCCTTTCTGGTCCACTTTATCGGTTCAGCTTTCTTCTTAGAGCCACCGAAGCTAGCGGCAACAGTTGAAGGTTGCGCCAATTCCTCTTCATGCAACCAAAACGGATTGTTAACCTGGGCCCTGAAAAGAAATAAAAAATGTTTAGCACCCTTGTGTACTACATGTATAAAGAGAAAACAGACTTTGACAAGTATTAACAACACCGATTACTGTCGAAAATGATAATTAAAAAAACTATGTAACTATACATTTAACGCAGGAATTGAATCCAGGTTGTTCGTTAGCAGTCGTAACGGGTGTGTAAAAAAAACATCAAAAATTATAGAACCAATGATGCTGAATACCCTAATCGGAATTCTAAACCTCACGGCCAATAGCATGCAACCCCTAGGCCAATGAGTACGAGTTGCGATTACTAAGTAGGTATATAAAAAGATAGTAAATTATTAAAAATACTGAATTTTAAACTGAATATTAGAAGAGACAATATTGGTTCTTTAATTTTCATAAATTAGTTCCTTAATTTTAGGTCACAAACAAATAAATAATTAGTTCAAATATAAGAATTTGGAGATTAATCAATATTCAATGGCGAACTGCGATTTTAATAAATGTATATAATTATTAGGTACTTACATACTTTACTACTGCAGGGTTCTAGCGCAGAAAATCACAGAAGATCTTTGCAACAATAACAACCACAACACAAAAATAATTAGGTATGAACTCTTGCGTGTAAGAGAGTAAAGTAAAGCAAAGTTATCGGGTGCTTACTTTTATAAACCTTAAAACTTAAGTCGTGTGCATATACAAACTTCATGTAAGAAGTTATTGCAAATAAAAAATACAATTAATAAATATTGATACAATTTGATCCCTATGATTTATTTATTTATTTATTTGTATGGGAAAACAAACAGATACATACATTACTTAATAAACAATGGTGCAACAAAACATAGGTTAATATGTAGCCCACAACGTTATCCACATTTTGATAAGTTATTTATCTAATTATTATTTAAACAGAATGGTTGAGTACGAGTAGCATCTTACAGTACAAAAAACAATGAAAATAGTGACTTTAATAATTTAGGATGCACAATCTTCTTTATACAGCGATATTTTAGGAATAGTATACAATATTAAATTAACTAGGTAAGGTGATGTCATTTTATTATATGGTTTGAATGACTTCTAATAAGGCCTTTCTAAATTTATTTGCCGTTAATATAAACAAATCCAAATGTATAAAATATTGATTATAATTTTTCGCTTATCGACGCAAGGGCGCGCGCACTCCAGCATTAGTGCGACAAGATGTAACTGCAAATAGTGGTCGTGCGCGCACCTCACGTCCAATTACAGTGCGTGGAACAATATAACTAAGGTTGTTAGTTAGCTCTGAGCAGTCATATCTGTTATTGCATAAGTCGAAGAGAAACTTAGTTTCTAGAAACAGGCGTCTAGACGCTAGATTAGTCAGATTTATATTACTTTCCATATTTTGACTACGGAGGGCAAAATTATGACGACAACGGTATTGCAAGGCTTTAATAAACTTGTTTTGTACTCTCTCCAAGCTGTCAATATACTTTTGATATAGAGGATTCCAAATGTGTACGGCATATTCAAGTTGGGACCGAATAAGTGATTTGTACAGGTGCGTGTATGTCTCACGACGTTTAAAATCGACGGTAGCTCTCATTACAAAACCATAGAGACGATAAGCATTATTAATAATGCTATCAATATGTTGACTAAGGTGAAGTTTATTATCTAAGAGTATACCTAGATCTTTTACCAATGTAACTTCCTTCAAAGTAGCATTACCTAAAGTATAAGAGTTAGCCACAATGTTCTTGTTTTTCGTAAACGTGATAGATACACACTTGCTTAAACTAAGTTGAAGTTTATTTTCTGTACAATAATAGGCAAATCGATCCAGGTCCCGCTGCAGAAGTCTACTGTCGTTGGAATTTTGAATAGTTCTGTAAATCTTGAGATCATCTGCGTATAGTAGAAACTTTGCATGTTTGAAAGAACTCGAAATATCATTGACGTAGACAATAAACAAGAGAGGCCCTAAAATAGAGCCTTGTGGCACGCCGGACGTGACTACAACAGGTGCAGAGCTGTAGCCCTTAATCACGACCCGTTGAGATCTATTTGTTACGTACGACGAAAACCAACGCAAAAGATCTCCTCGAATGCCGTTGTACGCAAGTTTATTGAGAAGTATCTCATGGTCAACCTTATCGAAGGCCTTCTTAAAGTCAGTATACACTGCGTCCACTTGCACCTGACGATCCATATTATTAAACAAATAATCGGTGAAAGTCATTAAGTTTGTAACGGTGGATCTTCTTTGTACAAATCCATGTTGCTGTTTTATTATAATGTTATGGAGCGCAGGATAGATAGCGTTATGCACAAGCCTCTCGATGATAAATGCACTTAGAGCTTACTTTTAGTTAAACTCATTTCTCATACTAGTCTCAAGTATAGGCACTCTCCGACCACCCTAAATTCAGTGCCTGCGGACGGTGAGCGCTGGGGCTGCTCCCTGTCCGCCAAAAGGCGGGAGGCGGCGCGTGTCCTCGCCGCCTCCCAAGTAGCTTTGTGAGGTGATGGATGCGAGAAGTTTGATGGATGCAAGAAGTTTGATGGATGATTGCGAGATCATAACGAGACGGGGTCCGCCAACACAAACGGCGGGCCAATCCCGGGCGAGGTCGCGAGAAAGTATGCTAATCGCGAATCGCGTGACCCCGCCAACACACGGGACCCGTAGGGACACCGCGGTGGTTTTTAGTGGGTATGCCCCGAACGCCTGTAGGGGAGAGCCTCCACATACCTCCTCCGCCAGTCCCAAGCCCAGCCGTTTTAATGGCTGGGTTGGCGGAGTTGAGAAGACTCATAAGGAGAGTTTACCACCGTAGTGAACAAAAAAAAAAAAAGTATAGACACTCCCGAATGATACAGACATGAAATATATCTACTCATCATTTTGTCCATAATAGCACTTCAATAAGCAATTCGAGATGAAAATCATAAAAGGAATGAGATACCAACTAACAGCAGTCATTAAACAATAACCTTTCATAAAACCAATTATATTAGGCCTTATATAAGAATGCATGAAACTCATAACAATAGTTGATTAAATAAAACCAAATGATTTATAATACGTTAAAAAGTAATTTTATTACAATATTATTTTTATTTTATTTGAAAGTTCATATATTTTTACAAATACATATTTTATAATTTAAAAAACAAATAACATCATTTAAGCTATTTTATTTTTATGTACTCTGGATTAAAAAATTGTTGCATTACTGCAAGGGCTTATAATATAATTATACTTTTATGAGATAAATAAGTTTAATGTAGGATTTGTAAATAGGTTCTAATTCTATGTACAAACAAGGAGACAAAAATAAAACTAATCTATACCTATAAAATCAATGTCATACCTACAATATTAGCTTATGAAGATCTTCAAATTTAAATAATAAAGAAATTAACTATAGAAAAAGTACAATACTAAAGTTTATAATCATTTAAATATTAAACTACAATTTTATTGTATATTTTCATGAATTTTACCAATTATATTTTCTAAAGCTAAATAAATATCATCATTACATATATTTTCTCTTAAATACTGAACACATTTGTCTGCACTACACTCGCAAAGCTTTTCGGGCTGGTTATCAGCTTCATAAATTTCTATTTTGATTATTCTTGATAATGCAGATGTTTTCCGAGCCCTCGTTTTGGTATATGAATATACTTGAGCCCGCTTGCGTTTTTGTGGGGACGATGAGGATTCCCCTTTCCGCTTAAAATTGAGTTTAAGTGATTCGCTTGCCGTTTGTTCCTTTTCTGGATAGGGTATAAAATTAAAAAGATCTTCAGAGTCCTGAAACAAACAAACAAACAATTATATGTACATATTATATGATAATTGATAACAAAACAATGCCTAAAAAATACAAGAAAAAATATGCCCGTACTCACTGACGTTTTGTATGAATACTTGCAGTCACGATGATTGTTTCAAATGAAATGTATTTTTTTTTATTGATTTTACTCGTATATATGAAATATCAAGGCGTTGTATGTGTTATGCGTACATAATAATGTGATAAGTACAAACAAAGTAGTAGCTCGTCACAAATTATACTCTATGTTCTCCATACATAGCGTTCAATTCAATGACTGTACTTCACACAAAACATTCCTTTCCTAATTAAGGCGACGGCGTCATGTCGTCGCGAATACCTGAGACAAAATTCTAAAAAGGAAACTGTATGTACTTGTGTATGCAGTGATAGCCCAGTGGATAGAACGCTCCCCTTTTATGCATGAGGGTGCAAGTTCGAATCTACTCAAAACTAGTCGAGTTTCTAAATAATATGCAGAATAAAAACATACATACCTACATACATAGCCTCACGCCTGTATCCCGAAGAAGCAGGCAGAGGTGTATTGCTACACCCACTTTTCGCAAGATTTTATTATTGGTCCCCGCGTAATAGGAGGCGAGCCTATGCCGTACAGGGCACATTTCCAGACTCCGTGCTGTTACTGAAAGTTTACTAACAAAAAATCCCAATAACACTTTGCTCGACCCGGGAATCGAACCCGGGAGCTTCCGATCCCACGCGCACATACGCTGCGAGACTAACGTTGAAGGAAACATAATGAAAAAATTGCATATCAAATTAAAAAGATCGTCAGAGTCATTTGTTATTTATTTGTAACAATTAAAACATATTTTAGGTCCTAAGTAAATACGTAGGACCTAAAATATGTTTACCCTGATCTGGGGATCGAAACCTCGTGTGAGATACTCAAGTTCAGCAGTCATGCTTGCTGCGATCACAAGACCAGCAAGGTAGTCTACTTTGTCTCAACTAAATCAAAACCTTAGAATGTAATATGGTAATAGTACTAGTTTATACTTTACGGGTTCGACTCTTGCATTGAACAAATTACTTAATGCCAATACGTTATGGGTTCCATTCTGGTATAGAACAAATTATATTATTCCATTCCCAATTTGTTTTTATTTGAATAATTGTGTGGCACAGCTATAATGAATTGTTTATAATTTTATAATGTTAACTTACTAATGACGTATGGAACATTCCTTTGTCATTAGTAATACCAAATAGTAAAAATAAGATCTCTGGTAGTTATTTGCCATGTATTGAGAAATCTTGCCTTATTCTTTAAACTCTCAAGTCGCAAACGCTGTGTTAGATATAGCTATCCTGCTCATTTTAATGTTAATGGAAAGATATCACAATGGATTTCCAAGCGATTTCTGTTATAGAACTCGTTCTACAATTTAGCAGATTTAGGCTGGGTGAATATTGAACGTTGGGAAATGAAACAAACAGATTGTTTTCTAAATTATTATTATTATTAAAAGAGTAATTAAATAATCTTATAAGAAATAAGTGATTCCTAATCTATTTAACATTTATTGTATTAAAAGTGCTATTTGTTTTAAGACTAAGATATATAAATCATCCATCAAGAATTCTAATTGTCTACTACTTAAATATATTATATATTAGAAGATTTTATTATCGTAATTATAAAAAATAAGCGTTTGTACTGAGTTATTGATTATTTTGGATAATTCTATACACGTCATGTTAGGACAAAGTGGTCCAATATTTTATCACATCTTTGACGACACGTTTGGCGCATTGGCTAAGAGTATTGATTCAAAATGTAAATACTAGGTTTAATAGACGCAGCAACTAATGCACCAACGTGTTGCGGGTTCGATTCCCGCACGGAACAAATGAGTATTGTTCCGGTTTGGATTTTGTTTTTATGTTTTTTTTTACTTTATTTTTTTGTATTATAATCAATAATTATATCTCCATAATACTGTTGGCTACTTATTAAGAAAGAGAAAATCTATTTATTTGTCAGAGATACAGAAAAAGTATTACATATAAAAGAAAACATTGCAAGGCATAACATTAGTCTGTGATAGATAGGTGCACACTCAACTATATTGTTGCATTGTGGTAGTGTCCACAACACGTTCGATTTTTGATGCCTAACGTCAAACAAGTGAACACCTCAGTAAAGGTTAAGGATGATGTGTTGGATCTTGTGGATAACACCAAATTTTTAGGCATTACACTAGATTCTAAGCTGCAATGGGGACCACATATTAGTAAATTGTCGAATAGACTCAGCTCTGCAGCATACGCAGTCAGGAAAATTCGCCAGTTAACTGACATTGACACTGCCAGGCTTGTATATCATAGCTATTTTCATAGTATAATGTCATACGGTATTCTCCTGTGGGGAAATGCTGCCGACATTCAGACCATCTTTGTTCTGCAGAAAAGAGCTATTCGGGCAATTTATAATTTGGATTTAATTTATTCCTTAACGAAGCCCCATGGCTTCGTTAAGGAATAAATTCAAGGAAATAAACATTTTAACAGTTGCAAGCCAGTACATTTATTCCAACCTAATATATTTATTCCAAAACAAGGCCTCATACTCAAAGAAAAGTGATATCCACAATTTGAATACTAGAAATAAGAGTAAGCTAGTAGTGCCGGCTACCCGGCTAGAGAAAATAAAGAAATCTTTTCAAGGCCAATGTGTGCGCTTTTACAATAAAGTGCCAAGCAATATTCAAAATTTAAGTTATAATAAATTCAAAAAGATTATAAAACGTAAACTTTGCCAAAAAGGGTACTATTCAGTGCTAGATTATATTGAAGATAAAAATGCTTGGGATTAATTTGCTCAGTCCCACAGGCTACTTATGTTTGATTAGTGTTAAGTTTCATGTGAGTGTGAGTTATTGTGTCTATATTATGCTAGTTAGTACTTTTATATTATTATTAAAAAAGCCTTATTAATTGACAACAACATTATAGACACACCAGCTCATATTCCTATGAAAAATTCAATGTAGTTACTAAGCTTTTAAATTGTATAGAATCAAGACGTAGAAAAGAGTGGCCCGGAGTTTCTTGCCTGATTCTTCTCACGAGGCTCTACTTTCTGAACAGGCATTTTTTTCAATGCTCAACTATGTTAATATGCATTTAAAGTTACTTTTTTATTATTTTTTATTTGTATGACTTTCTGACGTGTCCAAAAAATTTAAACATTTTTATGGAAAAAAAAAAAAAAAAAACACTATTAATGAGTTATAGTTGCTAGTAAAAGCTAACCTCTCATTATACGGAAGGCCTATGCATTCATCAGTACAATATGTGCACCAAATCGTTTCGATGCAATGCCGTGCCGTGATCGAACATGATATTGTTGTTTACTGTAGTTATTTAAGTGCGCGCGATAATTTTTGTATGTCTTGGCTATGTCAGTTCGACACCATACCAGATTATGATACACACAACAACCGATCGGACTGATCGCGTCGACCGAACACAGCAGTCGAACTTGAGAATGTTGTTTATTCATTACCATCTCAAACTAGAAATGACAGTTGTCCCATTGCATTGGTACTACAATGATATGTCGGTGAATGAAATACAATATTATATCGTGAATCAGACGGATCGCAGATAGCAACAGTATGGTATAATTGGCAGGTTCAGAACCCCCAGTTATACCCTACTGACGTGCAAGGTAAGGTGTGCTCCCATCCTTCAGCCTCCCATGAACTCACTCACTTTTCCTTTCCTAGACGATAAGAACCCACATCCTTACAGTCCACAATATTAATAATTTTTCCAAATCGCCTAGGAACATTCGGTTTCGGTGTAACGTCGAACCACTTATCATGTGTAATCGAGTATGAAGTGTGTACTTTAGAAGAATTTATCTTTATTGCTGAAGTGTGAGCTATTCGCATACTATGAGTAATTTTATATAGTTTGATCTTCTGTGCAAGAGTGATTTGAATATGTCGTGGAAGCCATTAAAAACAGTTCATTGATTTTGGTATGCATTCGCTATTTCAATATTTAACAATATATGGTAACATCTATATGATACACAATATTACTATGTGTACAAGTCGCAAAAGTTTAAAAGTACCTTATGTACATGACCATCTTTGAAACTTTTGTATTTTTATTATAGCCGAGCTATATAACATGTACAGCTCTATCATGAGCTCACAGTTCACTGATCCTAATAATTAGATCCTGTTGATTGTCAAAACCAGGGATTTGATTACAACTTCAATGTTTTGTTAGTACATAATTTCCATAATTATTTTGTTAGCTTTGCAATAAAATGAAATCATTTACTGCCTTTAAAAATTACGTTTCCTAAATGTAGAAATTACGCACCTACTCGCCATAAAACACATAATCTTGAACATACATAGAAAGGTCTAAATGTGCCGAGCAGATAACAAGTATAAAAAAGTTTCAAGGTCAATGATGCATTAAGAAAACTTGTACTGTTATTACGACTTTGACATCGTAAAGGAAATGGAACAAGAAATATCACTAGATAAAGTAGCAACATGATAGATGACTGCCATAATTTAACATGGCCCAACAAATTGGAATTGATAATTAAAAGTAAGGTACCATAATTCACATCACGAGATGATATATGTTCGCGGTATAAAAAATAAACTTATTTACAAATGAATATCCAAAATGTTCATCGCTTTATTTTGTGACGGAAGATCTCCAATTTATTTTTCTGTACAGTAAAAAACACCGCCTTTTTTCCTTATTCTCATACAAAGCGATCCTGCGATAGAACCATGAATCATGTTTAATCCAATTTTTGATAATATCCTTTTTCACGCCGCGCATTTCTTCTGGCGATGTTCCTGATTATTTTTATTTATTTATAGTTTGTAATTTGCTATTTCATATTTAATTGACCTAATTAATACATTTTATACGCCACTGTAATGGTTTTTAAAATCAGTTTTTTGAGGCTACGCTTGGAGGAGCACGACAATTGTGTGACTTTTGACGATGTGTATGTGTCACCACAGTCGTTCTGTATGGTTTTGTAAGGTCTTAGAAGTATTATTGTTGCATTTCGCTACTTTCTAGCGATGCATGTAGGTTTATTTAGTTTACGCTACCTACATTAAATTCACCTACAGTGTCAAAACGAAATGTGGTGCACGAACTTAAAGTAGGTACTTCCGCAGATGAAGTCGTTGGCCTTCCTTTGACAAACTTTTAAACAAGTTACATCAAAGCAGCATTGGGTTGGTTCAAGTAGAAATTAAGAGCGGCATACATACCTATGAATATCATTCATAGCAATTTTCTGCAATAAATTTATTAATTGAATTTGTTGACAGCTAATTTTTTATTGCTGGTTCTGTCTCAGTGTTTCTTATTGATATACCCAATGTAAGTATATAGGCTAAATCTTCAACGTAAATCCATTAAATTTCAAACACGTGTCCTGCTCCCATTCCGCGACGTAAACGAAAGCTTATAGAAGCGTTTCGACGATATCAGTAGAAAAGTATCGGTAGCAGACATTGTGGCTAGGTGAGTTATTTCAAGCGTTTCTATTCTTATAAGTAGACATCACACCACTCGTTACCATAAATTTTGCAACAGTAAACGTCAATCTTGCTTCTAGCGATCGACAAAAATATATTACACTAGAAGTGATATAACCGAAAGATATGTACTTATATTGTTGACGATACAAAACCTTCGGTGTATACATATTTCGCTCTCGCCAAAATAAAATTCTTTGTCAAAAAATAAGGGTCAGCCTGTTTAAACATACTTAGTAAAACTGGAAAATTATATAAGCTATTTGTGGAATAATTGTTTAAAGTCTTATATTTATAATTAATCACAAATTGTTTTATTATTTTAATAAAATTATATCACTAATAACAAAGAAGCCATCGATACTTTTAAATTTAGACCAACATTGAGCTAATATTCAACATGGAAAACGGTGTGTACAATTCTTTAATATTAACATCTCGTTTCCCATATTTTATTTGTTCAAACCGTTCCATATTTACAAACAGGAATGCTCGTAAAAGGTTTATATCTACTTAATTCAGATTTTTCCTTAAAAGCATTTTCCATGAAATCCGGGTTTGTCGTATGACAGTGACATAATCTGCCGCCGCCACAGACTGCGGTTAGATATGACATCGTTTAGGAAAACGTAAAAAATGTATTAAGCATATTTTTAGACGTATGCTATCCCAGTTGTGGGTTCATTAAGCTGTAAACGGTAATATTTTATTTTAATTTATTTAAATTTTTTAATTTATTTAAAAAAAAAATGTTAAGTATCGCTCGCTTAATAATGTGCCCGGTAGATGGCAATAGGCTCGCCCCCTATTACATTGGGACCGAAACATATCTGACGAAGTGTGGGTGTGTAATACACCTCTGCCTACCCCTTCGGGGATAAAATGCGTGAAGATATGTTTATGTATGTATACAAATTTTATTGGTACTAAAATGTTGGTGCTATCCCTTGCCTGTCAAACCTGCGTAACAGGAAGTTATTTTTATAAAAATATTACAATTTTGATGTAATTAATATGCTGGTAATTAAATAAGGGTCGACAAAAACAGAAAGAGAAACCCACCAGGAAAATTAATTATTTTTGTTGTTTCATCATAATTGTTTTGAGAAAGGCTAGAGCCTCATTTATGAACCGGGTACATAATTCTGACAATGGTGTGTTGAGAGCCATATACCAAGCGAACCTATCCTTCGTGTACGGCTTTCAATACTCCAGCTACATTAAATTTAGATAGTAATTATAATTGTCATGCTTGCTTAAAAATTAATGATTATGCTTAAAAATTAATGATTATGTCGATTCCTAAGGACTGCTATAATATAATAAATATGTAAAGAAAATTTGATATAAGTAATGTAATTATTTTATTATGGAATGCTTTAATAATTTAATAATTGATACAATTAATAATGGAAATATGTATGAAGTTGTATTAATGTAATGTTTAAATATGGGTGTTTACCTGAAAATAAAAACTATTTTATTATTTATTTATAATTGAGATAAAAATGTCTGATCTTATAATATGTTAGCAAAACTGTCAAACGAATCTAAAATCCTTCTAAATATCAAAGGTATTCCGTTTCCGTTTGAAAGTTGTTGCAGGTCTTTGTTAATGATGCCATATATACCGGCAAGTCGGTTTTACCAACTAATACGTCTTTTGTTTTTCATTATTAAATTTGACATTTCATTACTTTCATATGACTCTATGTTAATCTTGTTATCATATATATAAATTATTTATAGATTGATTATTTTGACTCTGGACATTATACATCCAGTACATATTATGATATAGCTTTTTTTTGTTTTTCATTATTAAATTTGACATTTCATTACTTTCATATGACCGTATGTTAATCTTGTTATCATATACATAAATTATTTATAGATTGATTATTTTAACTCTGGACATTATAAATCCAGTACATATTATTAGAAATATAGTTTTTTTTGTGTTTTTCATTATTAAATTTGACATTTCATTACTTTCATATGACCGTATGTTAATCTTGTTATCATATACATAAATTATTTATAGCTTGATTATTTTGACTCTGTACATTATACATTCAGTACATATTATTATATAGATTAATTTTTATTTTTTTCATGATTAAATTTGACATTTGATTAAGTAATTTTATATGACTGTATGTTAATCTTGCTATCATACTGATTTTTCTTTTTACTGACAATTTTATGTAATTCTCATTTTTACCTTGCTGTATTTATGCTTTTGAGTCATAATGCCATTATTATGGAAGTTTTATTGTTATTATATTATGTCAAATATTATTCATTCATTTATTAATTTAAATTATGGTATTGACTAAAATTATTATTATTGTAATACTATTATAGATCATGATGATATTCCTAAAGATAACTTAAAATTGTCAATATGTGAGCACCATGTAGTCGCTTTCTCTTTTTTTTTCTAATTGTCGTGATGATTGTCATGCAGTTATGGGTCGTCATGCTCACTAAAAAGTCTTGCTTACGGTGGCGTTGTGGGTCGAGTGGTTTGGTTCCCTAAAAAATGGTTGAGCTAAGCTATGGCTGAGTCACACGTCATACTCGTGAACGGGTGCCGTCTGCCGGGACAGGTTGGCTCTGAACTGCTGCCGCAATTCTATCAAAAGATAACTATTTTGTAGTCTCTCACTCGTATAGTCGTCTCACATTGTACTCACATATTTATACTTTATTTTGTATACTTATTATTATATTTTTTTACTAATTGTCTGGACTTTAAAAGAGACTATGACCTCTTAGTTTGTTTCGGATGTTTCTTCTCAGGGCAGTCAGTTAGGAAACACCGGCCTCATCTAGCTTAATTTAAAAAATATGACTTTGTTTAAGTGTTTATAATAATGAACCTATGAACAAATAAATGATTTGACTTTGACTTTGATTACGAACGTCTAACTAGCACTAGATCATTTTTGACTGCAAGTCTATACAGTTGCCTTCGAAGCGTACATTTCTAGGTGCAGTGTCGAAGTTAGTACAAAGGTAGGCTCGCTTTGAATACCACGTGGATTGCGTTAGCTATTGAATGTCAAAGGAAAGGCGAAGCATAACAAGATACTGTTGCGTGTCAAGATAAACCTGAAGTACGTAAACCATCTCATATTTTTGTAACTAAAGTTAGTGGAGCATACTAGAAGAAGGCTTTAAATAATGAGTCAATAAAAAAGAAAAGTGACGTCATATAAAAGGGGCGTTGACGAAGGTGTTGCTAGAGTTAATTACGATTACCATAACTATACCCCATATGCTTGTTTCCATATAACTTAGTATAGGTATCCTGGTCGCACAGTGCAGCAAGACAAACACTTATATGGAATTCGAGCATATAGTGCTCAACATTATAAATATCCAAGCAGATACAGTTCAGATTTAACACCTTTATTGAATTCGAACGGATAGTGCACAATATTATAAATATCCAAGCAGATCGCTAAGATTTAAAGCAAAATGGCAGTTCCTTATTTCATCAATTTTCGGAATAACATCGTCGCTATATTTGGTCCATCAGCAATTAGATGTAATCGAAAAACCAAATATTATTTATGATATAGAGGATAGATTTCTTGTATGGAGAAAAAATATCTTAAATACATAATCTTAACCGTCCATGACAAACATAGACTTTTCTATGAACAAGTGTTTAGTACAACTTTCTAACTAGAACAAGAGTATAACACTCTTGTTCTAGTTAGAAAAAAAGAAAAGTTTGTGTATTATCACTTTGTTCTCAATTAAATATCGGCAGCCATAAAATCGATGGCCTGATTTTCTTTGTTTTGTTTTTTTAATTTTATTGTAGGTACGCCCTGCAAAACTAAAGTAATATTACTATAATTATGAGAAACGCATTGTTTGAAAATAATTTTACAGTAGCATAAACAAGGTCTAACAGGTACTGTGCGCAGGATGGATCCTCAACTGAACAGTTCATTTTAAACATTATTTGTAACATTTTCTTCGAATTAAGAGGTTCCCTCTTTTGCTTTTTTAAATATTTTTATTTCCATCAACAATTCTTATAAAAAACGTTTCGGAAGCCTTATTTTAAGAATCGAAATATTTGTGTCAGAAGACCACATATCTTAATTCTGAGAAACAATTTACGTTTGAACTACTTATCTATAACGCCTACTTATTAATTGTTACCATTTTCACTTGATTTTCGGTTCAGATTATGTTGAATTATTATGGCCTTCTTGTATGTATTTTTCTTCTTATTGTATTCGCTATGTGCGAAGTACATGGTGGAGGTATAATAAAGCGATCGCAGCGCTTGCCGTGGCAGAAATACGCAAAAATCCGGGAAAGTAAATTCAATTTGGACGGAGTTCGTAAAAAAAATGCTTAATAATAGATGTTGTTGTGTTGTGAACTGCAAAAATAACGGCCAAAATAGTAATAAGTTCTATATATGTATTTCCTACATCGGACTGGAAATTAAATCAAAGAAATAAATGGATAGATGCTATAATAAGAAATAAGTAAGGGAAATAACCTTTAATTATGATCAATTTTATTTGCGCTATATTTTATGTGATATTTATTAGTGTCTTTATTATTTTAGTGTTGATGGGTCGCCGTGGTATCCCAAACCTGACGAAATAATTTGTAGTGAACATTTTATGGGAAACTAAAAATCAGACGAGGAAGAAAGTGCGAAGTTATCCTCCAATAATATTCCCTGAAATATATCGAAAGAGGAAGGTTAATGATTCACAGGTCCTAGCTAGTTATACACGCATGACAAAACGAAGACCCACAGCAGTCTCAGATACCACATCAAGTCAAATATTAATTGAAGAAGGAAGTGAATTAAATCAAACTCAACTCAACTTGTGGTCGATCTAGGATGTCAAGTCAATATGTTTTCTGAATCGAAATTACGAGATACAACATTTATTTGTCATACAAAATAATTGAGCGGATCTTAATCGCGTAAACTTAACTTATTTCAATCAATCAATCAATCAATCAGCCTATCGCAGTCCACTGCTGGACATAGGCCTCCCCCAACACGCGCCACAGTACACGGTCCTTAGCCTTTCGCATCCAGTCTGTCCCAGCCACCTTTTTCAGGTCGTCGGTCCACCTAGCCGGGGGCCGCCCTACCTTACGCTTGCCGAGACGTGGTCTCCACTCTAGAATACGCTTGCTCCATCGGCCATCAGTCCTTCTACTGATATGGCCAGCCCACTGCCACTTGAGCCTACTGATTCTGTGAGCTATGTCGGTAACTTTGGTTCTTTGTCGGATAGCTTCGTTTCGGATTTTATCCTTCAAAGAGACGCCGAGCATAGCCCGTTCCATAGCTCGCTGCGTGACTTTTAGTTTGTGGGTTAGTCCCACTGTGAGTGTCCACGTCTCGGCACCGTACGTCATAAGAGGTAGGACGCGTTGGTTAAAGACTTTGGTCTTCAGGCATTGCGGTAGGGGCGAAGAGAAAACTCGACGTAGCTTGCCAAACGCTGCCCAACCCACTTGGGTTGGGCAGCGTTTGGAAAGCTACGTCTCAGTAGGATCCAGTTGGATCCTGCGGTCGATTTCTTTCTCGAAGTTGTTTCTACCAAGCTGGACTACTTGCCCAAGGTAGGCATACTCTTGAACAACTTCGAGCATCGATCCGTTGACATAAACCGGTCCCGGCACTATGTGTTCGTTGAACATAATCTTGGTTTAATCAAGTTCATGCCGAGACCGACCCGTCGAGAGGCTCCATTTAGGCTGTGCAGCATCTCGCTCAGCTCTTCCAGGCTCTCTGCCACGATGACGATATCGTCGGCAAACCGAAGGTGGGATATGTACTCGCCATTAATGTCTATGCCCCGTCCAGTCCAGTCCAGCGTCTTAAAGACGTCTTCGAGTGCGTCGGTGAAGAGCTTAGGGGATATTACATCCCCCTGCCTCACCCCTCTACGCAACTCAATGGGGCTGGTTTTACTGTCCTGGAGCTGGACGGTCATAGTGGCCGTGTCGTACAAACATCTGAACACCTCGATGTAGCGCCAGTCGATGCGACACCGCTGCAGAGCATCCAGAACCGCCCAGGTTTCGATGGAGTCGAAGGCTTTCTCGTAGTCCACGAAAGCCATACACAGCGGTTGATTGTATTCGTTGGTCTTCTGTACAATCTGCTAAACAGTATGGATGTGGTCTACGGTGCTGTAGCCTTTTCGAAACCCGGCTTGTTCCGGTGGCTGGAAATCGTCGAGTTTTCTGGCGAGGCGATTTGTTAGGACTCTCGAGAACAGCATGTAGACGTGACTCAGGAGTGAGATGGGTCTGTAGTTTTTTAGCAGGGTTTTGTCACCTTTTTTGAAAAACAGAACCACCGCACTCCCACTCCACGCCTGAGGTGTTAGGCCTTGGTGGATAACGGAATTAAACAGGCTCGCCAGCTCTTTCAGAACCGCTGCCCCACCTGCTTTTAAGAGCTCTGTGGTGTTCCGTCATCCCCTGGAGACTTGTTGTTCTTGAACTGCTCGAGAGCCACTCTTACCTCGCCCTGGTTGACATCAGGGATGTCCTCCGTGTAATGGCGCGTGAGTTGGGCTCTGTGGTCATCATCGCTGGGTTTCGTGGGTTTAGGCATCCGTAATGCGTACAAGTCCTTGTAGAAACTCTCAATTTCAGCGAGAATCTCGAACTTGGAGGTTACGGTTTTGCCATCCGCAGTATTGAGTTTCGACAGATGGATTCTACCAAGCTGGCGAGCGAAGACTTTGGTGCCTCGATTCTGTTCAATCGCAGCCGTAATGGCGCGGGTATTGGAACATCGGAGGACACGTCGCACCAGCTTCCGGATCTTCCGGTTTAGGTTTCTTCCATCTGTCAAAGACGTCTGCGCATATGACATTCCCCTTCTTTGCCTCATAAGTTCGAGAGTCTCGAGTGAGAGTTTACTTTGCTTGTTAACGCTTTTTCCGGGAAACACCCTTCAAGACACATCCTGTAGCGTTTTGACCACAGCGTCGGTTTTCTCGTCAACAGTGCCATGGGTTTCCAGCAGTCCGAAACGGTTTTGAAGTTCCAGTTGAAACTTTTCGGATCCAACTGCTAGCTGAGGCGCAAGGTCTAAGAGTAGACTTCATCATGCGAAGCCTCTCAGCTCTGAAGTCTATATTTAGAGTGCCTCGGACAAGTCGGTGATCGCTACCGGTAATAAACCTGTTGATCACTGAGACGTCTCTAAACTTATTTAATAAGGTATAAATACCTATTAGTATAATATAATATAGCGCTAAATTATTTTGTTTGATGTATACAAATTGCGAAAGTTTAAAACCTTTATTTGTCTTAGATTCATTTACAGTGATCATTGTGATGCTGAAATCCACTTGGATTTCATTATTAATGATGAATACAATTATTACAATTCTTAATGATGTTGCTATATCCACTTGGATATAGCAACATCATTAAGAATTGTAATGAAAAATACCTAATTCAAGAAAGAAAGATAAAAGCTGTTGCACTGGCAAATATCGTATGAGGATCAATCTACCGAAACAAACGCCAATAATTTGTTGGTACCTGTTTCATTAATAAAAAATGATCAAGAACTCCTAGATCTTGCTGGTGTGTCATTTGGCACTTTTGAGTTTTAATTAACAAGATTAACTATGTAAAAATGTTTAGTTTCCATTAAAAACCGATTTCTTATTTTTTGATAAAAATTAAAACTGGCTTGACATTTTCAGCATTGAGTGTATTATTTGTTGTACACAGAACTACAATCTCGCGAATATTTGATCTTACAAAATCTAGCTTGTGCAACTACAAATTTAATCTTTTGGCTGAATAGAGCCATCATACAAGCAACAATGACCAAGTGTTTCAGTCCAGATTACATCAATACAAGAGTTATTATTGACTGTACTGAATTCCGAATTGAAATACAGACAGCAGTGGATGATCGTTGATGGTAAAAATACCACTTCGTCTTTTTATTTATCTTTAATTTACTATATTTACTGGAAAGCAATAAAATATTGATATGTCATTATTTGGCACAATCCCGGATAGTTACGCATGCTAGGTTCTGTCGTGCACATAGCGACATTCCTAATTAAACAAAATAAAATAAATCTTAATGAAATTACCTTTATTTATCGCCAGATAGACCCGCGAAATTACCTTGTTTAATGTTACCTTATTTTTAAAATAAGTTAATAATGTTTTCTTTGAGTAAGTGAATATATTATTTTCTGGAATGAAAAATATACCTACTATTTCTCCTTATTCCATTCATAAATCTAAAATAAAAAGTATAATGAAGTAACCATTTACTATTTTCGTTGCCGTGTGGTTGACGGCATAGAATACAAGTGTCACCACCCCCTATCTTCCCGTGGGTGTCGTAAGAGGCGACTAAGGGATAACATGATGCAAATACCATCTTTGCGTAGAGACGGAAAACTCGACATCAAACCCTATACGACTGCCTCGTTGGTCTCGCGGCATAAATATGCGCGTGGGATCGGGAGGTCCCGGCTTCGATTCCTGGGTCGGGCAGTGTTATTGGGTTTTTCTGTCACGAAATTCTCAGTAGCAGCACGGAGTCTAGAAATGTGCCCGGTACGGCAATAGGCTCGCCCCTTATTACGTGGGACTAAAGTATATCTGGCGAAAAGTGGGTGTAGAAATACACCTCTGCCTACCCCTTCGGGGATAAAAGGCGTGACGATATGTATGTATGTATGAAGTAACCAGATTAAATAATATGTGGGTGTATGATTGATAGAAATGATGCAATGTTTACATCACGTGACCACGCTGAGCCTAAAAAACCTTGATTATATTATACGCTCGCTGGCGCGCGCCGCTGCCGCAGCGCAACCACCGGCCAACGCGAGTAACTAAGTGGTCGGTTTTATGTAAGAACAATTTGTAAACAAATCACTGAGACTTTAGGTATATTGACAACTCGTACCTTTATAACATACATACATACATAGACTCACGCCTGTTTCCCCGAAGGGGTAGGCAGAGGCATATTAAACGCCCACTCTTCGCCAGTGTTTCGATCCCACGTAATAGGTGGCGAGCCTATTGCCGCTTATTGGGATATTTTGTTTGCCAGAGCCTCGTCCGTTGATCGGCAGGTGCACCACTTGCAGGTGAGGTTGGCTTGGGACCCTGAGTTCTAGGTGGGAACCCTATGCACCTTTATAACTTATTACTTTATTACTAATGTTTTTGTATTTCTTTATTATGAACGCGTACAAGCTGTTTTTATTTTATTTTTAATTACTAGTTAAGTTTATAATTATGTAGTTTACGTTTATTGCGTCACTGACGTCACTTGGGGCAGGCATTGAAAACCAGCAAGTCGTATCGCGGCTAACGTCACGAACGACGCATCGCTGAATGTCTGCCTTATTGTCACATCGGGCGGCGTACAGTTATATTTTTGAATGTGTGAATGGCTGAAAATTGTCGTGGGTGATGTATTAAATGGCATTATGTATCAACCTACCTACTGTATTTATATGCAACTGTTTATTTATATTCCTAATAATTGTACGTTGTTATGATGTGAGCATAAACGATTTACTTACGAATTACTAATAAAATTTGAGATCTGATGATGCTATCCGCGAATTGGAATCTATATATTAATACGTGAAGCGAAATTTTGTGATCCCTTTTTACGAGAAATGCGCGAACGGAGGATTATGAAGATTATGGATGAAGAATGCTAATATTTTTATTTAATATGCATTAGAAATATATGATTTTAATGAAAATAAACGATACCACTACTACCTTAGATTTCACACACACACACATGCATAACATCGTATATTTCGGCGCCGTGACACCATCATCAGGACACCCCCAGAGGATCCACAAATGAAACCACACAAATTTACTGAAAACTTCATTATATTCTTAAATTCTTCATTCACTATACCAAAGTCCGATGAAAAGTGTCATGGCCGCCCGCCGTCGCATCAACTTTACTTACTCAGTATCAAAACATTATACTTTTTATTACGTTAATTAAAGCATCGTATGTATGAACTTTCAATTAATCTTTATAGTTAAGAAAAAATATAGAATTCCAGTTACTTTAGTTAAAGCGTCGAAATACATCTTGATCAATTTAATTAGTTATTAAATTACCGAAATGTGTTGGCGGGCGACAAAGCTAAATCAAACTATTAAAGACGATATCAACCAATACTGCGTTAAGAAATATATGTAAATACAGAAATGTAACACAATTTATATAATATTAATTACAAGCAAATGCAATTAATATTTTACTGGTTATTTACTTAACATTACATTAAAATAATATTAACTTCCGAGTTTAGGTATCGTTTAGTTATCATTTAGTCATTTAGATGGCTCTGCTCTACGTTTATGCCTCTACAATATGTGACGTCGCTGTGACGTCGGGACGACACCGCCTCCCGGCTGCCTGCATGTTCCGTCCCCACCGCACTGCGAGCCTCTATATAAGCGGACGCGTTGGCTTCGCGCGCTTTTTCTTGCGGCGGCTACATCCGAGTTAAGTCACCAACATCTCCTGGACCATCGGCAGCTGGATTATCCACACAAACCCCACCCCTCGCCGAACTACGCGACCCTGTGTTAATTTTTCTAAATATCACATAAATCGTAATCTTTTTCATTTAAGTAACGCTTGCTAATTGATGTATAAAATTTATTTGGCAATTAAATCAATTTTTATTGTAACATTTAACCACGCTTCTCATTTAGACACCCCCTAGTAGGGATATCGTAACAGCACACACTCGAAAGGTTCTTTTTACGTTACAGTGGCGCCCACGGGAATATTATAGGTAGGGTTTTGTTGAGAATCCGCTGCCGGTGAGTCTTCTTTTTTTTATTTTTTGTGTATGTGTGAAGTCGTTCCAAAGCAGTGTGTAGTTATTTTAGTGGCATTTACCTATTGTTTCTTTTTGCTTGTTCTATTGTGCTCGGAAAGTCGGTGGTGTTGTGCTGATCACAATAGACATTTTCTCTTTTTGTTCTGTTGTGCTCGGAAGGTCGGTATTGTGTTGAGCCGGTCACAACAGACAAATTTTGTCTTACTACGCTTGGTAAGCATTTCTATATTATAACTTTTTCTGTTACCGCGTGTGATAATTACTGTGTATCAACCGCACAAGTAACGAGTTATAATCGTTCGACTGCGGCCACGTGTCCTCTAAAGACGCGCTAAGGTCACATTCGTCGATCGCATTCTTTGTATTTTGCGATTTATGACCTCACGTCCACTAACGACGTGCCTAGGTCACCTTGATCGTACTGCTTCGCGATTAGCTTTTTTAAATGCCACTAAGGTAATTAAGTGCTACTGGTTATTATTGCTAATATTCTGCTTTGGCTGACTTATGGAACGAGTTCACACCCTTCTCTTTCTCACTTCTTTTCATTTTTCTACTATAACCTCTTTTGCTAGTGATTTTGTACGGCGACATAATTATATATGCTTATAGTCGGTATTATTAAATACTTTTACCGCCTACTACGGCGATTATCTTTTAAAATTAACTATTACTTTTCTTTCTTACTAAGAAAGTTGCATCTTTATTATACCACGTGTACCTAACATAGTTGGACTGGCTGAGAATGAACGTACCTAAAGATGCTAGCGTATTATATACTAGGTATCTAGCTAGAATTCCGCGTTCATTTATTAATAAAATGTACACGTGTCACATGCAGGTTGCTCACTAACAATAATGAAAAAGTTTAATCTTGTCTGTTTGGTATAGAAATACGAATATCATCGTAGAATTATTAGTTGTTCGTTTTGTCAAATGTTTATTATGCTACAATCGTTGTTTTTGGTCTTCGATTTTATCTCCTTGTTACTGCCTATCGGTATGCTATTTGAGAATGCATCTAATTATGCATTTACTGTTCATTGTGAACTCAAACATAAAATTCCTGCGTCGCAATTATTGAATTATGTTCTTTTTGTAATGTTTTGTGTCGCTAGGATTGTTCTTTCAATGTCTGGTTTCTATTGAAATATATAAAGCATATAATGATAAATAAATGGTAAAATTAAACCGCTGACAGCCGGATAAATACTTAATTACCAATATGTAACTTGTTTCCTTTTTACTAAATGCTATGCATCTGGTTTTACTAACCATCTTAAATAGTACTGGTTATAATGTGTTCCTGTACTTACGCAAATGTTATTATATCTAACTGAATTTATCAAACTTAATTGAATTGAAACTAACTTTAACTAAAGTGGGTATTTGCACATAAATTGAATTAATAACTTCTTTCCTTGAATAAATAAGTGGCTATTTACATATGAATCAAATAAATAATATTTATACCTCTTTAAATAACTAAAGTGGCTGTTTACACACAAATTAATAAATAATTTCAATACTTAAATAACTAATGTGGGTATTTCTACATAAATCAATAATTTTATACTTTTATAGCTAAAGCAAATTAATTGATTTACAAGTTAAAGATAATACCATTTCGTATTTCACCGTCGTTTATTTCAAACCTAAAAGCTGAATGAAATAATTAAATCTTATTCTATTATAGCATAAATGTGTTTATAAACGATTGGGTACAGTGTCATTTACAACAATGTAAGACGCATAGGTATGCGAAGTTATAATTACCTACATAATTATTTGTGAAGGCCAACAATAGTTCTTTGTTTCCGAGTCGAAGCTCACAAGATAATGCATTGTGTTGTGTTAATGATTTATGTAAACATGCTAACATAAAATGAATAAATGTTTCAGTTATAAATTGTAATAAAGTTTATTAAATGTAATATTGTTACAATGAATCTGTTATTTATCTAACTATCAGTTATGGTTTGCCAAACAAAAACCTCTTGGTGATTTCAATATAAAAGATCGTGAATTGACTCACTACAAAGTTTAAGAATGTAATGATTAATGCTCATCACTAATGAATTAATCACTAAAATAACTTAACACTTCGTTACAAATAATATAAAAATCTTTAACTCCTAATTACAGCTAAATCATGTACCCATATATCTTGTTACTTATAGCTTTGGTAATGACTGATCGTAATATAATAAAAAATTTTTCCCTTATGGCTCAGTGGCTGAAAGGTTGTTGTCGGATCGGTCTGTGGTTCGATTCTCGATTGTTTTATTTTTTTTTTTGTGTTTTTAACTATGGTAGTGTGTACTATGTCGTCGACAGTCTCCTTCGACGATGTACTATACATTACATCTTGCCGTGAATATTTTTTTGTGTGTTTTTGGCTATGGTTGTGTACACTATGTCATCGATTGTCTCCTGCGGTGTTGTACTATACATTGCAACCTATTCCGAATTGTGTATTTGTCGTTGTCGATTTTGTATCATAATCAGAAACCAGTTATTTGTCCGCGAGAATGGAATGCGGCCGGCGCCAAGCGCGCAGTGATGACTCACTTGTTAACGTCAGCCGATCACTCGGCTCAAAACATTGTATCATACTTTATACTTAATTATTAATGAACACTTTTTTATGCTTTTACAATTCGCATCGAGCACGTTAATGAGCAATTTGTTTGTGATACTGCCAACTAATCGTATGATTGTAGTATCGTAATATAGTAAGATCGTAATATTGGTTTACGACTTATACTCTCTCAATTAACTTCTTATCGAATATGGGTGGTCAGGTGGTGCCTACCAACATAGACTGGGTGACTATTTACTATAAAACTCACGTATAATACCTCTTCGCGCGTCGTGTATTATAATGAATGCGACTCGCATCTTGAATGAATGTTGGCTTGTTCATGCGTATGATAGTGTGTAGGCCTTTTTGAATGTGATGAATGTCAGGTTATAGGAACGTTCAATGCTTGGTGACGTATGAATGGCCGAGGGTTATACTTGTTTTTTTCCTCTTTCAGGGTTAATATTGGCCCCGTATTTAACCTACTGACACCACTACCACTCATCTGTTACAGGGTCTCCGAATGCAGTTGCCGCCTACCAGCCACAGAATTTTCCCTATGGGAAAATTCTGGCCTAATGGGGGGAGTGTGTGACGTCGCTGTGACGTCGGGACGACACCGCCTCCCGGCTGCCTGCATGTTCCGTCCCCACCGCACTGCGAGCCTCTATATAAGCGGACGCGTTGGCTTCGCGCGCTTTTTCTTGCGGCGGCTACATCCGAGTTAAGTCACCAACATCTCCTGGACCATCGGCAGCTGGATTATCCACACAAACCCCACCCCTCGCCGAACTACGCGACCCTGTGTTAATTTTTCTAAATATCACATAAATCGTAATCTTTTTCATTTAAGTAACGCTTGCTAATTGATGTATAAAATTTATTTGGCAATTAAATCAATTTTTATTGTAACATTTAACCACGCTTCTCATTTAGACACCCCCTAGTAGGGATATCGTAACAGCACACACTCGAAAGGTCCTTTTTACGTTACAAATATAACAAACCATATCACTGCGCCCATACGGCCATACTGACAACAAGCGCGCTCTCTGCGCTTGAAAATTACAAATTATAAGGTTTTTATGACTCTACATTCAGGTGGGTAATTGATAAATTACTGGTGTGCGTCTTTAAGATGTGTAGTTATAATCTTAACCAGTCACATCATGCTAGAGCAAGCAACAAGTTACTATCACAATAACAACCTCATACAATGACAATACAAAAATGAATTACAGGTTAGTACAAAAGTATAGAATAAACGAAAAAGTAAACAGTTTAGACATCAACACACAGTTATTATCAGTGAACTGTTATCAGTAGACAGTTACTGGCAGTTACCAATGTGGTATCAGTAAACAATACAAAATCAGCAATAGTTCTCTAGATCTAAACAGTAAACTTCCAAGTTAATAGGTCTTCCAAGTCACAATAAACAAGTAAAGTATTGCAGCTTTAACAAAGTACTTTATAAACAAAATGTAAACAATTTTATCATCAGGAGACAGTACAATATTATCAAACAGTTATCTCAGTTGCAATTACATGTTTACACACACATAATAACGAAAGTTAAAAATTATAGCTTGCATAAAATTAACAAACAGAGATGGTAACAACTGAACCACAAGGGACAGTTCAATTCTCAAACAGATTCTCACATTAATAAACATACTATTCAAACAAATAGTTTACAACATTAATAACAGGCAATCGCTCATCTCGAGTCTAGCCTTCCAAACTACAGGCATCATCCACCTCGGATCTAGCCTTACAAACTACAGGCATCACCCATCCCGGGTTCAGCCACCCAAACATCAGGCATCACCCATGACTAAGCCAACTCGTGGCATCACCGACATAGGGATCTAGCCCACAAACGGCATCACCCATCACGGAATCTAGCCAACACACGGCATCACCCATCACGGGATCTAGCCAACACACGGCATCACCCATCACGGGATCTAGCCAACAAGACCAGGATCAAGGATACGCATGGTGGCCAGCCAGCGTTTTGGGAAGGATGTTGGATAGAAAAAATAAAATTTTACTCAAACACATAAATGCAAATTTTGTCTCATAAACACATCAATGCATATACATAAAATAATCATCATCGTTTGTCATGATCAGTTATATCAATACAATGCAATTACATAGGTCCAATAACGACAGTGGAGGAGGTAGAGGACCCCCACGTAAATCGGTATCTGACGAATTCTCCGCCCATACGGTCAAGCTGCTCATACAGTTGTTGATGTTGATCAGCAACAAAGGTTAGCAAGCAATGCTGGGGTCCAGCTTAGTACAGCGCTCATGCGGCATGTATGCGCGTAGCCCACAGATGAAACCACCGACGTCAAAGGGGTGGGCCACCGTCATCCGTACATATTAATCAGTAAAGGACCGCTCGTCCATCCTCTCTTCAGGCTAAGTCCAGGACCCAGCTCATCTGCCAGGATGTCATCTTCAACCTGTAACACTCAAAAGGCAGGTGGTGGGCAACATTTCCCACCCAAGTATTAGTTCCATGAACCTTTGTAACTGTAGATGAAAGAAACTTCTACTCTTGCAAAGTGGTGCGGCCTATTATGCTTTATCTATATATCAGGCATGTTCAACCTGTGCATTGGTCTGTAAGTTAGCTTTGCTACAACAGTGTTGGAGGCCATATTTTACACCTAAGGTAAAATACAAAAGACAGTAGACACTGAATTTTCTCAGGTTCTGTCTGACAGTGCCATTTTAGATAATCAAATATTAAAGTTATCAGGATACCCATTCGTAGTTTTGATAAAACAGTTAAAACTTAATATATTCAAAATAAGTCTTATCCACATCAAACAGGAAAACAATATGGCAAGAACAAGGAGAGGCCTATGTTCAGCCGTGAACAGTCAGACTGTGGATGATGATCATAAATATGAAATGATTTCAAACCATGTTGCAGATTCAAGGATTTCGAAAATACTAGTGCTATAATTATAACTCTCATGTAAGAACCAGTTGAATCCAATATTGAATATGTTCAGGCATAGTGCAAGCTGTGAAATTGTTGAACTGTTTGCCAATTGAGCCATAAAAGAGAAATTTACAAGCTACCGGTATTTCAGAGCAAGATAAGTGCTTTCTTGTTTTTTTTAAATGATTCCACGCAGTTAAGGAGTTTACTACAATAAACCATAATATAAAAGTTAATAAAGTCATTCAGATATTGGTATTTTATAATTAATTCAACATTTTATTTATATAAATAGACCTTTCTTTTCTGAAATAAATGTTTTTATTTATGATTTCTCTACACATTAACTCTTTCATTTGGTAATTCAACTTTAATTTTATGTATTGTTTTATTATTAATGTGTTTAGTAAATATGGTGGTGAGTTTATATCTATTTGACAGTATATTTAAGGAGATTTTTCAAAATAATGTTAATATTTATTTTAAACTGTTAACATATGATGTTAATGTAATTCTTATTCATTCATACACAATTAATAATTGTTTATCTGAATAAATAAACTCAACTGACTCTAATCATAACTGACTTGGAAATAAAGCATGAGTAGTCCATACAGTTACTTTTATTTGTTAAGAATACATACTGCTAAATGGGAAAAGAGACATGGATTTTCACATCATGTTCTTTAAACCCACTTATCCTTATGGTAATAATCATATTCCTAACCATAAAGTAAAGTCTAAGTTCCTAACTGTCTTGTATCCCACAAAAGCTAAGCAATAAGGTTGGCACTAAATTTTATTGGTTTATCACTGATTGTCATCATGAATATAGATGCCACTAACATTACAAATGAACTCACAATTAAAATAAATTGTATTTACCAAGTATAAAATTAAGGCTTGGTATTTATAAAAGATTAGCAGTCATCTGTCTTAAGACTTTCAACCTAAAATGCTTAGAGGTGGACTATTGTAGAACCTAAGTGAATGCTTATGGCCATAAAGGAATCACTATCCAGATCTCATGTTTCTAGCTACAGTAGGTAGTTTGGGTTAAGCAAGGACTTATCATTATGGTTGGGACAAATCATTCTATACAGGCTTAAAATTAAACGACAAATATTAAGATAATTATGTTGGGTTCCGTTGTCTGTTATTATATTACCTTAACTTGAGCTCCAAGTTGACATCACTATTTCAACATTATGTTAAAAGGGAATCATGTAGGCACCTACAGAGTCCACAAATATATGATAAAACCTATTTTGTAACTTTACAAATATTAGTTATAATGTTTTACCATTGAGATAACCTATTGACTACCAATTGAATGCATATTCAGCACATCAATTAGCTTATTTAAACTAAAAGCAAGGTAATTTATACAACCCCCCCGTGGGATCTCCACCTTGTCGTAGTGGGGGGGCTTAGTAACCGTGGATTGGTCACCCGCGGTGAAGCTAAGAAGGATCCAGGAGGGGACGCTCCGCGTGGGCTTGACGGAGGCCCGCGCAGGATGCGTCCAAAGGGGTGGATGCGAGGGACAGTTCTTCTGTCCCTCGCAGTCGGGTGTGGTCGTGGGAGGAGAGGCGTGTCGGTGTTGCGTTGCCGCGCGCCCTATCTCCCGCGATCAAATGGGGGTGCACCATCGTTGTGTCGCGGTGGGGCCGCAGAGGAAGAGGAGATGCGGTGTTGCGTTGTCGTCCTCCCTATCCTCTGCGGCCGCTGAGTGTTTTGGCGGCGGAGCCCAACACCTTCATCCGCCGCAAAGGGGGTTTTGTTCGGGGCCCGCCTGACCATCTGGCGGGCCAATACCCGTCGGGGGGTAGCGAGGCATGCTTCAGCGATACCCGACCCTCCGACACACGGGTACGTGAGGAACACGGGTTGGTTTTTAGTCAGTAAGAGTCTGACAGTCCCCTTCGTCCTTCACCCCAGGGCGAAGGGACTCCATGAGAATTTTCCAACCCGACACAAAAAAAAAAAACAAAAAAAAAGGTAATTTATACAATGGATCTATATCAGAGCTTCAACTTGAAAACTGCAGTTATACTGTTCTTTACTAATAGTTACATTAGTAGAACCAAATAACAACAAAGTTATTTTCTCTTTCTTGTGTAATAAGTGTGTGACCATCTCTGATGTCGAGTTTTACAGAAACTTTCCGACATGGTCGACGTGATTATAAGCACAGTAGCACTGTTATGTACCTAATGTTAAAGGATGCTTCTCAAAAACTCTTACCAAATCAGCTCTGGATAAATACCTCTGTCAGTGCATCAACAACCCGCATCTGCAACCTCTGGTAGAGCTCAAAGCAGAACAGCGTTCGCGCCACAGCACACCTCGGTGACCGGCGTAGTCGCTCTCGCTCATACGATAACTCCCACCGTCCACCGTGCGGTCTCCAAACAGGGTTGACAAGCGCCTAACACGGCTTCCAAGTGCTTGTCGCATCAGTCTTCAGGTCATCATTGGTATTAGCGGCCAAGCCAAGAGATCCATTACTTTCGCGCCAAATGTTATTTTTCGATGTCTCTTAGGGGGCGCTGATCCTACCGCTGCTTTCGGCACCGTGGCACCATCATCAGGACACTCCCAGAGGATCCACAAATGAAACCACACAAATTTACTGAAAACTGCATTATATTCTTGATGAAAAGTGTCATGACCGCCCGCCGTCGCATCAACTTTACTTACTCAGTATCAAAACATTATACTTTTAATTACGTTAATTAAAGCATCATATCTATGAACTTTCAATTAATCTTTATTATTAAGAAACAATATAGAATTCCAGTTACTTTAGCTAAAGCGTCGAAATACATCTTGATCAATTTAATTAGTTATTAAATTACCGAAATGTGTTGGCGGGCGACAAAGCTAAATCAAACTATTAAAGACGATATCAACCAATACTGCATTAAGAAATATATGTAAATACAGAAATGTAACACAATTTATATAATATTAATTACAAGCAAATGCAATTAATATTTTACTGGTTATTTACTTAACATTACATTAAAATAATATTAACTTCCGTGTTTAGGTATCGTTTAGTTATCATTTAGTCATCTAGATGGCTCTGCTCTACGTTTATGCCTCTACAATATAACAAACCATATCACTGCGCCCATATATACGTATACAATATTACTTTTTATATTTACGGTTATAGACCCACAGACGTTCAAACTGAAAAGAGGTTAATAATACATGTAATACATACTTTTTGTTTAAGGTTTGTCCTATTCTGCCTAAGCGAGTTTGTATTTTTGAAGTTATACTACTTTAGGCGCGTTATGAAAAAATTATGACAGTGAAAGTTTAGGATGCGCTCGCATGTATGACACAAATTCTCTCGGGAGAAGTTTTTAGTTTCTACATTTTCAAGATGGCCGATGGACGGGACATTTTTAATAAAAATAATATGGGCATCATATTCGGGGTTTTCATGGATTCTGATCACGAAAATGATATCTATTTAGGAATCCAAGATGGCGGACGAGACATTTAAAAAAATATGGGTATATTTTTTGGCGTTTTCATGCATTCTGATCACAAACATGACATTTATTTGGGAATCCAAGATGGTGGACGGGACATTTATCATAAAATAAATATGGGTATCATTTTCGGAGTTTTCATAGGTTCCAGACACGAAAATGACATCTATTTGGGAATCCAAGATGGCGGACGGGACATTTTTAATAAAATTAATATGGGTATCATTTTCGGGGTTTTCATGGATTCTAATCATGAAAATGACATCTATTTGGGAATCTAATTATTTAGCAAAATTAATATCTTTAACATCATAATATGATTGGTCCAATTATCATTTGGCATCGTTTTACTGTGTAAACTTTTTTGAAGTTATAGTTCTTTAGGCGCGTTATGAAAAAATGAAACCTGTATTGTGAATAGTCCACTCATTTTAAATTTTATCGATGTATAAATAGGTACGTCCAACAAAAAAAAACCTTTTTACCACAATAATATTAAACAAACTCATAGACTTTCAAACTGAAAATAGTTTAAATGTAACATTATTTTATACATATACTTTTTAGGATAGCATTTTACAGTATTAAATTAATTTTAGAATAAAACAATTATAAGTACTTAAAAAAATGAAATGAACAAAAAACAAAATAAAATAAGACGATTCAGTCTTTCAAGCTAAGTTGACGGAGCCCTGATTCGCATAGCTCCTATTTTTGAGTACAGGGTCACAAGAAAACCTAACATAACCCATTAAGATTCCCGAGTGAACGAGATTTATTTTCATAAATAAATAGATCACGATTTTTGAAATGAAGGCCGGCAATATTGAAGTCGCCTTTTCTGTATTTCTAGTCGCTCATCGAGTAATTTAGTCTTTCTTGTCCATCCCAGGGTTGCCTGTAAGACATTGCTAGATAGCGATAAGGCCGTCATTTGTACTGTTTCTATAAATATCTTCATTCATTCTTGTAAAATTATTTTGGTGTACAATAAAGATGATTATTATTATTATTCTCTTTATTAATCAGTAGTCACATAATCTAATTTTACATAATTAAACCTTAGTGTAACTCAATAAATTTAACTATATAAAATGGGACCACGGAAACCCACCGGTGACGGGTACAGGGACCAAGCCACCGGTGGTTAGGGCCTCAGAGAAAGGAACTTCCTCACAATGCGTGCCGTACCGAGAAGAACCGCCAATGCCCAGTTGACTGCCGCCAATTTGACTTGACTTTGAATCAAGGCCTTGATCCAGCTGCCCAGTGCGAGCCTCTTTAGATGTTGGTCGAGGCTCTTGGCGATCAATCCATTCACTGAAACGACAATCGGAACAATGATTGCTGAATCTACATACCACATGACGGTTATCTCGTGAAGGCTTCCGCCTTCACGAGATAACCGTCATGTGGTATGGTGATATCAACAATCATTGCGAGACGCTCTGCTCAGTCTATCACTACAATATCAGGCTTATTGGCTACAATAGTCCTGTCTGTAATGATAGACCGATCCCAGTACAACAATGCACGACCATTTTCGAGAACTGGGTCGGGCACATATCTGTAGTACGGTACCTCAGAACCAAAGAGTTTATATTTAAGGGCTAGTTGCTGATGGACAATCCTAGCCACTTGGTTAAGCCTGTGCAAATACTGACCATTGGCAAGACTCGAACAACTGGACACAATATGCCTGAGAGATTCCCCGGGCTGGTGACACGCCCGACATATGTCAACCGTATCGTCCCTCAGGATATACTTGCGGTAGTTATTTGTCATGACAACTTCATCCATAATTGCACAGACAAAACCTCCGGTTTCTTCGAAAAGATCAGCGAAGCGTAGCCAGGAAACCGATGCCTATTATGATTATTATTATTAGTCGCTCACCTAGTAATTTAGTCGCACGGTTAGAATTTTAATTTCTGAAATGGATTAATCACAACTCGCTTTTAGTACGCTCGTTCTAGGTTTTATTATTAATCAATATTCGTCGTAAGTTAAGTAAATTTTTTACTTACTCATATTGATGCCGCTCAAGTTAATAAAACAGTATCTCATCATCAGTCGCTTAGTCTTTTTTTGTTCGCTCGTTTTATAATCCCCTTATTTTTCTGTCATTAGGTGTAATTCTTTCTATTAAATAAGTATGTTTATCAGTTATCTCATAGCACATTCGTCGACCAATTTGGGAACGGTTCGAAAAACGGAAAGAACGAAGCACCTGAAATCAGCGAGCATGATTGTATGAAAAGAGGAATGTAGAGGAAGCGTGTTAAGTTTGTAAGGATAGAAGCAAGTGACGTTCTCTTGGCTACCCGGATAGCGAAAAGAAGAGAGTGTATGCATATACATGCATACGTATGTATCAGTTATCTGGGTACAACAGCACACCTGCTTTGTTTGACTATATGCAAGTTGTATTAGAATATTGTTTATTTTTTTACTTAACCCATTGCTTATAAGATAATATACCGTACGGCATATTTTTATCAAATAAAATCCATCCTTACTCAAAATAATTGAAATGGCGGTGCCCACATCTTACCGTAAGTATTTCCTTTATGTAACACTAGAGGATGCCCGCGGTTACACCCGCGTTATTTAAAGCTACTGCTCCACTCCCGTCGCTCATTGCGCGATGTTATAGCCTTATAGCCTTCCTCGATAAATAGGGTATCTAACACTGAAATAATTTTTCAAATCGGACCAGTAGTTCCTGATGTTAGCGCGTTAAACCAACCAAACAAACAAACTCTATTAATATACGAGTAAAATGATTGTTGGGGATCGCACAACATACCTATATAAAGGAGTAGGAACACTCCGACATAAAACCAACATTAAGGGAACATACCCGAAAACAAACCCCAATCCAAGGTGTCAACCGACCCGTGCCGAGGGATTTGTGACCAGAGGGCAAGCTGGTCGCATGCGGAGGGTGCCTGTGGTGGTGGTCTCAGGGCACAGCTAGGATTCCGCCTTACCCCCATACAGGGCTCTACGGGGATGGACATTTTAAATCCCTAATGCTCGTGGAAACGCTATGGGAACTAAAAATATATATCTCCAGAGCAAATGAAAGAATGGGCAAGGCAACTAGTGATGACATAGATGAAGCAAGAAAGGAGTTTGTTAGGTCAAAAAGAATTGTGAAAGAAATTGTTAAAATTAAAAAAGAGGAAAAGAGAGATGAGTTTGATAGCAGACTATCTGAAGATTTCTGGAGAAACATAAAGGTTTTCTGGAAATCCGTTCGTGCAGTTCGAGGAAGAACTCAATCCTCAGAATACACGTCAATCAGAGATAAGAATGGAAAGATACTGAATGGTGAATCATGCGTGCTGAAGAGATGGAAGGAGTATTTTGAAGGTTTATTTGAAAGAACGGTGATAGAGACATCGATCGACGAAATGAATGGTAATAATAGCAATGATGAAAACGATATTGGCATCGATGAGATTGTGAAGGCGCTGCGAAGTATGAAATTAGGTAAGGCTGCAGGATATGATAGGATTACAGTTGAAATGCTGAAGGCTGGACAGGGCATCAAAGTTGGTCAGCTGCAGCGCTTATTTAACTTGTGCTGGAGCACCGACCGAGTATTTGTTGACTGGGCCCCAGCGGTGGTTGTGCCTCTTTATAAGGGAAAAGGCTGGCAACAAGACTGCAAGAACTATAGAGGCAATAGCCTTCTCAGCATTGTAGGCAAATTGTATGCGAAGGTACTAATTGAAAGAGTTATGGAAGTAACCGACAAGAAAATATGGGATGTACAAGCGGGATTCGGAAAGGGTATGGGGTGCACGGATCAAGTCTATTCCTTGCGGTGCACAGCCGAGAAATTCTTGGCCAAAGGTCAAAAGATCTATTGCGCATTCGTGGATTTGGAAAAGGCTTACGATAAAGTGGTGAGGAATGAAATGTGGTCGGTACCGTCGATATATGGGGTGAACAGCAGCCCCTCTCGAAACGAGCTCTGAAATCCCTTTATGAAGATTTTAGAGCTTGTGTGAGGATAAATGGGTCGTGCACTGATTAGTTTACCATCGAGACAGGTGTAAGACAGGGATGTGTAGCATCGCCGTGGCTGTTTAATCTCTTCATGGACAGTTGTTTGCAAGATTTGAAAAATAGTGACTGTGGATTAAGGATGAATGAGTTACTTGTCAAATGCCTCCTTTATGCTGATGATCAGGTAATCTTGCGTCTTCAGCGGAGGAGTTGCAGGAGATAGTAGCAATCATGCATGATGCTTTAGAGAGGAAAGGAATGAAAGTGAATGTGAGCAAGACCAAAGTTATGGTTATTGAAAAGGAGGAATGTGTTACGGCTTGTAATGTTATGATCGATGGGCAACGAGTGGAGCAAGTGAATGATTTTGTATATTTAGGTACCCTGTTTACTAGGAATAGTAAGAATGAAGAGGATATTGAAAGAAGAGTTAATGCAGGTAATAGAGTGAATGGAGCTTTGAAGGCCTTTATGAACAGTCAAAATGTGTCCAAAAAGGCACGTTTGGCTGTGCATAGAGGGGTGTTAGTACCAACACTTATGTATGTTAGAGAAAGTGTCCTACAGCATTTTGTTATGGGGCAAAGCTGCGGATATTCA
Organism: Euclidia mi; assembly: GCA_944739405.2. Lineage (NCBI taxonomy): Eukaryota > Metazoa > Arthropoda > Insecta > Lepidoptera > Erebidae > Euclidia > Euclidia mi. The sequence continues at coordinate 30,798,876 of OX123186.2, read as the reverse complement.
GAATATTTTTGTTCTACAGAAAAGAGCGGTACGAGCAATATACTCGTACATGTTAGGTACAAAAGATACTCTTAGGGAACGTTTTAAGTCTATAGGGATTCTTACAGTAGCCTGCAGCCCATAGTACGTTTAAAAGTAAAATAAAAGACTGCCTTATTAGGAAAGGTTATTATACCATTAATGATTATTTCTGTGATAAGGATAGATGGTCACTTACACTAGCCAACTCTTTATCTTTGTACTTATTCAGAATTTATATAAATACCTTGCTTTTTAGTTTTTTTTTATATAATATCTCTAATTCTTTTAAATAACTATCCTTGTATTATTAGGTCATTCAACTTACTACATTTACATTTGCATTGTTGTTCCACTAATTTAATTTCAAAAAAATTACTACTGTGTTAGATGAAGATAACTCGTGATCATGGGCTGTACACTAACATCTTTGTAAATTTTGTGTATTCATATACCTACCGTCACTTTCTGTAACATACATTTCCATCATAGTTCTGAACATGATCGCGAGTTGCCTACATTGTAAGACGTAAGTGGATGCTCCTGTTACACAAGATTCACACTGGAAGGCTACTACAGCACTTAATTTGGTAACTGCATTAATTACAATGTGAAACAGTTGCAGCTGCTTACAAAAACAAAATATGTACCATAAAACTGGCGATTAAAAAGAGTGGCCACGAGTTTTATTGCCCGTTTTTTCTCGTGGTTCTACCTATAGCTTTGCGAACGTAACGCGTAGAAGCATTAAGTAATTTACTTTAAAATTTGACGTTCATAAGCGTCACCTTGTGACCTAGATGAATAAATGATTTTGACTTTGACTTGACTTTGAAAAAGTTGGGTATGACAGAATAGACATGAAAGTAGAATAAATGCTGTAGAAATGAGAGCACTGAGAAGTATTTGTGGTGTGTCTTTGAATGACAGAGTAAAGGATTGTGTGATAAGAGAGTGTTGTGGTGTAAAAGAAGATGTAGTGACAAGCATCGAGAAAGGAATGCTAAGGTGGTTTGGGCACATGGAGAGGATGGATGACGAAAGACTGACCAAGTAGATATATAAGGCAAGTGTGAATGAGACAGCACGAAGGGGAAGACCAAGACGGACGTTCTCTGACCAGATCGGAGACATCCTTAAAACAGGAAAGTTAAGAAGTACCCTGAACAGAAGAGCATGCATGAGGAATTTGATGTGAGTGAATGAAGCAAGAGAGATATGTCAAGATCGTTGCAAATGGCGTTCCGTAGTCTCTGCCTACCCCTCCGGGAAACAGGCGTGAGTCTATGTATGTATGTATGTACCTATATAAAACATATAGTATACGAGTCTATGTATGTATGTATGTACCTATATAAAACATATAGTATACAATACGCCAGTCTTAAACGAGTTCAGAGCAATATTGGGACTTTTATATTGCCGCACTGGTATCGAACTTAATCTGATTTAAGGGTGCGTTGGTTCGGGTCAATGTAGTTTTTAATTCCTTTACAGCTTTTGTAGACGTATATAAAAGATAATATTAAACGAATTTTGGTTAACCGATTGTTTTATATTTGAAATAATACCTTTTCTTGTTGCCATGGTGGCCAAACTCGTTACGAACCGTCTCGACTCCACTGCTCGGCCATGTTGTGTGATTGTGTTGGGGCCTGGCGAAGGTGTGTGAGCCTCTCCCTTAAAGGCGTTCGGGCATACTCACTAAAACCACCGGGGTGTCCACTACGATCCCGCATTGTGCAGCAATGACACTAAAATCACGGTTAGCGTATTTTATCGCAACCCCTACCGGGGATTCGGCCGTTTGGTGCTCGTAGTTATAGTGCTTGTATTTGTTCTCTCAGACATCCATCTAATCCTCAACTTATGCACCAAACAACCATCCCTCATCTTCCAAGTTTGAGATGCACTTGGACACGGCGCCGCCTCCTCAGCCTACAGGACTAAGTCCTCGGACAGGTTGTGGCCTCTGTAGCTCGCCGTCCACAGACTCGCAGTTCATGGTGGTCAGAGGCCCGCTCCAGATCGACAACCTCGACACCCGGACCTACGGCAAAGTGTAGGGGGCGGTGGATTTCCATCTCCCTGATTAGCATGACTGCCTCACAAAAGAATTCAGTGGCTTCCCAATACCTGTCGATCTGGACCATAGACAGATATTGGACCATAGTCATATCTGATAATACTAATTATTCATAATTTCATGATATTTACACGCTATGTTCAGCTCGTAAAAAGAAAGGTTAATTCCAAATTGTTAATATTCTTAATTTGACACATTGTTTATAACAACTAGGCATATGTCTTCATTAAATCAGTAAAAAGAAACATACACGTTGCGTATTGGTTGTAAATTAATACAATAAAACAAATTGTAATTTTCTTTGCAGCTAAAATGTGAAAATAAATAATCCTTTCACATTTTTTTAAATTTCGAGCAATTAAGTAGTCTAACAGAAATACAAAGTTGAATGTCCAATTAAAAAGACAATAGAAATACAATACATAATATAAATACAGATGAATTTCCTTTATGGCGACAGTACAACTCCGTCAAACAATGTGTTTACTGGAAATGTTTAAACCCGAAACCGATAAAGCACTCAAACAAATAAAAGTTATTGAGATATTCCATAAAATTGGTGTTTGGTTTCTCACTCTTGGTGTTGAGAAAACAAAGAACGGCCGCATTGACGAAACGACAACAAATGATTTCAAACTTTAGTGATTCTAATTGGCAACTAGTGACTATAACCGAGGTGAATTGGGACATGATTTGTCCTTTTAAAGTTCTTTTAGTTCTTAGAAAATGTAATCCCTCTGGTCTTAAGGCATTTACTAGAAATCAATCTTAAAAATGCTCGTTTAAGTTTAGTTCAATATTACATATATCAAAGTGGTGCGATTTATATGAAAAGTTTGTTCACAAAATTTCAATATGATTTAGAGTTTTGAAAAGTATTCGCAGAACTTTTTAAAACTTATGTATTATGTCAGCTGTGTACTTTTCCTGCATTACAACGTATGTTTTAAAGTAAACCCACCACACACGAGCCGTAGTTCAAACGTTTTGATCTAAACTAAACTAAAATTTGGTTGATCTAGATTTTAGCTGTCCTAAGGATAATATTTTTTTTTTTTTATATTTCTGCCGAACAAATTGACTCCATACTGCCTAATGTTAAGCAGTCAGTGAAATCCCATAGTGATGGCCATCATCCCAGCAGCCAGCATGGCATTATGGCATGATGGCCCTCACTTTGACGGCCTTGAGTAAAGCTTTTTCACGCCCCACATACAGGACCCGGGATCATAAGTGGAGGGAAACACGTGGACTGGTAAAGAGTTCCACATCTTAATGGTACGGCAGAGATAAGAGGCGCCGAACCGTTTGGTGCGTGACGATATCTGTTCTACAGTGTAAGAGTGGCACCTCAACCCAGCACGTGTCGTTCGGGATAGGAAAGGAGAGGGTGGGATTAGTTGAAAGAGCTCTTTGGAGCACTCACCGTGATAGATACGGTAGAAGACAGCCATTGAGGCCACGTCTCTGCGTAATTGCAGTGACTCGAGAGTCTTAGTGGCCTCTGGATCCCCGATGATACGGACAGCTCGCCGCTGCAACCTATCGAGTGCGTCCAATAAGTACCGAGCGGAGCCATTCCAAAGGTGAGAGCAGTATTCCACGCAGGAGCGAACCTGGGTCTTGAATAACAGACACAACTGCTCCGGCGTGAAAAACTTCCTCACTTTGTTCAGGACTCCGAGTTTCCAAGATGCGGATTTGATGACACCCTCGATGTAGTTCTTCTGGTTGAGATTTCTGCGTATGTCCATACCTAGGATATTGAGGCTGTCTTAAATCGGTAGTGGAGTGTCCAGAAGAGAGGGATGGGGAAGGAATGGAGATACCTTGGCTGAGAATGCGCACACCTGTGTTTTCTTGGCGTTGAACTCGACCAGGTTATCATCACCCCAATGTGAGATACAATTCAGAACCCGGTCAAGCTCAGCAACAAGTGTTCGCCTATACTCCTCAGTATCGGCTTGCTTAGCCGCAAGGTGTCCGAGATATCGCCCATGTACAGTACTGTCATCTGCATAGCAATGTATGCCCCCAAAAGTGAGCATATCATTGATATGCAGAAGAAAAAGTGTGGGCGATAACACGTACCCCTGAGGCATACCAGAATTCACCTGGAGAAACTTCGATGATTCACCGTCACTAAGGACTCGTTTACGGCGCTCATTCAGGAAGCTGGCAACCCAGTTGCACAATCGAGGTGGCAAGCCTTAGGCTGGAAGCTTGGAAAGAAGCGCACGATGCCAGACTCTATCGAAGGTTTTGGAGATGTCGAGACTAATAGCCAACGACTCGCCATGCCTGTCCATCGCCTCACCCCAAAGGTGAGTGACATACGCTAGAAGATCACCCGTTGATCGTTTCGGTCTGAAGCCATACTGACGATCATTGATGAGAGAGTGATCTTCTAGGTAGCGAACGAGTTGGTTGTTGATTAGTCGTTCAAACACCTTGCAGATGATAGGGGTGACAGCAATGGGTCGATAGATGCCCGCATCAGAACAATCCCCTTTCTTGGGAATCCGTTGTACGTTCGCCTCTTTCCAAGCCTGCGGCACTACGCCAGAGGCATATGATAGGCAATACAGGCGTGTAAGCATTGGAGACAACTTGGCTGCGCATTTCCTAAGCACAACCGCTGGAATTCCGTCAGGTCCACTGGCTTTCCGGACATCGAGAGATCGTAGTGTTGCGCGAACATCGCATTGCCTGATTTTAATATCAGGCATGGAGTGGCCGCAGTAGGGAATCGAAGGCGGCTGCGCACTACGATCATCGATTCGGAAGTTGGCCGCAAAGAGATTGACAAGCAGGTCAGCTTTCTCTTGCAGCCCATGGGCCAGTGATCCATCAGGGCATCGCAACGGCGGCAGTGAAGGCTGGCAGAAATTAGATTGCACAGCGCATTGCACGGCTTTGGCCAATCGCCAGTATCCCCGGCTGCCCGTGGGGTGCGACAAGAGTTCTTGACCAAACCGTGCAATGCGCTGTGCACCCGCTCTTATGTATGCCCTCTTGCAGACCTTGGTGGCTCTATAATAGGCTGCCTTGATGAAATGGACATTCGGATCGCGACGAGACCGAGCCCTGATCCAAGCGCGGTAAGCCGACTGTTTTTGTTTAACAGCATCGGTGCACTCGCGATCGAACCAGGGCCATACTCCGCTGCTGCTGGAGACGTCAGTGGATGGAATATAATATTCCATACCCAAGATGATTTCCCCAGCAACAGCAGACGCACTCTCCGACAAATCCCTCCCACCAAAGCAGCGTTGAGATCACGGGATGGACGCATAATAGTCTCGCAGGCTTCCCAATCCGCTGACGAGTAATGCCACAAGCGTCGCTTTGCCTGCACTGGTTGTGGAGGTGAAGCGAATGGCACTGTAGTACGGACCAGACAGTGGTCGGAGGAACCCAAAGGGGCTTGTACCGTCACACTGTACTGGGCCGGGTTACTCGTCAGCACAAGGTCTAACAACGAGGGCGCTTGACCCGATATATCTGGTATCCTGGTGGGCTGGAGTACCAGTTGAGTCAGGTCATGCGTTAGAGTGAATGCGTGAGCAGCTCGTCCCGCGTGGTCTGTTTTGGAAGAGCCCAGCCAGGTCTCATGGTAGGCATTGAAATCTCCCAAAAAGACCAACTCGGCGGTTGGGAACTGCTCCTGAGCATTATCTGCTGCCTGACTTAAGTAGTCAAACAGTCGAGTTGTCTCGGCATCTCCGGTATGGGAACGGTAAAGGCACACGTAAATACGGGCCAATGAACCCAGACTTACGTGTACCCAAAGGACAGAATAGGACGGGTCCTCTAGGCAGCGTAAACGTCGACAGCAAATATCCGCTCTGACGAACAAGCATACCCCGGCTTTTGCGTGGAAGTTATCCTCCAGTGCATAACCGTGATAATGCAAATAAGTCGTGTCATCAGGACGGCGTATTTGAGTCTCGGTCAAGAAAAACATGGCCGGTCGGGCCGTCTCGAGATGATGGTGGACGGCGTTGAGGATTGAATGGAGTCCGCGGATGTTAGCGGACTCCACCTCAAAAAGTGAGTTGGTGGGGAACTAAGACGCCGCTGTTTGACCGGAACCATTTCTTGGAGCTACCATAGAAGAAGAAAAGGGGGCGTGAAAAGAGGAGGCAGTTAACGCAGCAGCGCGTGACAAAGCGCAGAGTATTGTATTGCCATTATACTGTGAGGTATGGCGGTGGCCGACCCGCCGAACGGAAGGGCCCCCGTACCCTCCCAGAAGTGGTCGCCGGATCCCACCGTCCGGTCACCAACCGGCACGACGAGCCACCCCGAGATTATGCGCGGTCTGGTGGGGCAGCCTCCCGAGATGGTTAGTCCCAGTTGGGCCCCTATACTATGCCGCAGACGGCCAGCGGCACCACCGTTTCTACGGGTCTCCCTGGCCGGCGAGTCGACCGACACTACCCACACAATGACTCCACGGATACTCTACTGGTCCCACGTATGCTGCGGTAACCGCACCCTCAGCTAATCCTCCTCATCCTCTCCTCCTTCCCCATATGGGCAATGAAAAGAGGATGGGGAGGGTATGGTTGGGCCTCCGGCTCTCCCACTCACCGAACGAAAAGCAACAGCATAGAACATACTGTTACTTTACGTCGATCTTCTGTGGGAGGGTGGTACTGCCCCGGTCGAGCCGGCCCATTCGTGCTGTAAACAGTGTGGCCCTACCACCAACATATTCATTGGGAGTATCGAACATGCACATATCTTTTAAAATCTCTGAGTGATAGTAAAAGCAATGGAAAATAAGTATAGGTACCTATCAATAATCCAATATATGCTTTCAAAATAGCCTTATTACTGAAACGAGCATACCAATTAACGAAAAAATATATAATACGGCAATAAAATGTTGTAAGTATTTTTATATTTATTTGATTCTTATTACGAGATTAACGATGTGATATCGGCTCAATATTGCTCACTTCATCATCATTTTGAATTATCCTTTCCACTGAAACGCTAACACAACGTCTTTATACTTACATTATCCTAAAAGGTTATTAAAGTATAATTTATATTTCACCAATATTATACGAAAGCTTTGATTGCCCGTTGTCCTTTATCCCAAGTCTGTTCCATCATTCGATTTACATTTTCGAAATTATTTTTCCAAACTTCGTTGCTGATTACAAAACCAATTAAAATCAACTGGTGTAACTTTAGGAGAATAAAGACGTTTTGCGAAATTTATTATCTTCCAGTTAACTCAGAGTTTGACGTTCCCTCCCGTAGGATCTCCACCTTGTCGTGGTGGAGGGGGGCTCAGTAACCGTGGATTGGACACCCGCGGTGAAACTAAGAGAGATCCCAGGAGTGGACGCTCCGCTTGGGCTTAGAGGGCCTGCGCAGGATACATCCAACGGTGTGGGTGCGGGGGACAGTTCTGTCTGTCCCTCGCAGTCGGGCGCGGTCGCGGAAGGAGATGCGTGTCGGTGTTGCGTTGCCGCATGCCCTATCTCCCGCGACTAAATGGTGCGACCATTCGATGCGTCGCGGTGGGGCCGCAGAGGAAGAGGAGATGCGGTGTTGCGTTGCCGTCCTCCCTATCCTCTGCGGCCGCTGGGTATTTTGGCGGCAGAGCCCAACACCTTATTCCGTCGCCAAGAGGGTTTTGTTTGGGGCCCGCCTGACCATCTGGCGGGCCAATACCCGTCGGGGGGTAGCGACGAATGCTTATGCGATTCCCTATCCTGCGACACACGGGTACGTGAGAAAGTCGAGGTGGTTACACCACATACTCCGGCTCTCATTTCCCCAAGAGTCGGGGATCCGACGGGGTTTTCCACCTCGTAAAACAAAAAAAAAAGCTTTGACGTTATGGACTCGAAGAAACTTGCTGATCTGTTTTTAAAATTAATTGAAACAAGGTATAAAAGTTTGTAGTTACGCAAACTAGGGGAATATTATTAAGTTAACGTTAATTTGAGTAGCTTTATGAGCGATTATATTATAGTGTTACAATATCCACAACATGTTATAGATTCTGCAAAGCGTAGTACAGTGCCAGAATCACCAGTAAAAAAATTAGGCTTTTCTCTATTTGGGTTAATCTGGCTGCACGGATATTTTAGTAATTTGCGCGGAGTGGTTTGATACCCACACGGAGCACATTTTGCATTTCAGGCATTACTTAGGATTTGCTCATGGCACGGCAGTTTTCTTTTAAAATAAAAGCATACATATCTTTATTTCTTTCTTTAATTCTTTATTGTACACACAAAAAAAACAAATACATGAAAATACTAAAAAATAAACTTATAAATTATATGTACAAAGGCGAGCTTAACTCAACACTGAGTTTTCTACCAGCAAACCTTTGAGAGTGGAGAAGCGATGTGAGAGGTAAGGGTAATTGCGGTGTACTAAATAATATTTCAATAGGATACCAATAATATATTTAAATAAATAAACTACATACCACAGTGTTATATATATATAGACTACATAAATATATAGTATACATAAAATACTACTAATACATACGAGAACCAGTGTTATTATTTTTAAGTGTTATTAGTTAATAGATAGTGCCTCTTAACATTCGTCTTGAATACTGCTGAGGACGGGCTAGCGCGAATGTAATGTGGCAAAGCATTCCACAGACGGACAGCATAGACCGAGAAAGAATAGTCGTACACAGTAGAGGTATGAGGAGGCGTGCGTAAGAGAAGAGAGGTGGCTAAACGACAGGGTTTATCACGCGGAATAAAAAATTCAAACCGGTCACGAAGGTATGAAGGTGAAGTAGTAGGATTGTGAAGAATAGAGTAAAGAAGTGAAAGAATGTGAGAATCCCGGCGCCGGCGAATAGGCAACTACTTCAACTTAGCTCGAAATTCCGATACATGATCGTACTTCCGAAGATCAAAAATGAAGCGGATACACAGATTCTGCAGGCGCTCGAGTTTGTTTAAAAGTTCCTCCTTTGCATCGAGAAAGGCAACATCTGCATAGTCAAGTGTAGGAAGTAGAAAAGATTGCGCAAGTGTTACCTTAGTATTGAATTTTTGAAGACGTTTGAGAGAATGAAATGTGCAAAACACTTTTCTGCTTACTTAGCAATATGTGCTTCCCAAGACAGGTTTGAGTCTAGAAGTACACCAAGATTTTTGGCACATTTTGAGTAAACAATCGGTGTACAATCATATAGAACCACTGGGAGCAAATGGTAATTCAATAGGTTAAGCATATATCGGCCACCAATAATGAGAGCTTGGGATTTTGCAGGGTTAACAAGAAGACCGAACGACTCGGCCCACATATGAATACGTTCAAGATTATTATTGATGGCATCGATAGCTTCAGAAATATCCTGAACTTTAAAACGACGATATAGCTGCAGGTCGTTTGCGTAAAGATGATAATATGAAGATATAACTTTGGTGATATCGTTTATAAAAACGGAGAAGAGTAAAGGTCAACGCTCATTAGAGCCACCCGGCACCCACTCCGCACGGCGTCCACGAGTGGACGTCGCGCGGTCAACCAGCAGACAGCGCGCCGTCAACGAGTGAACGCCGCGCGGTCAATGAGCGGACCGCGCGCCGTCAACGAGTGAACGCCGCGCGGTCAACGAGTGGACGTCGCTTGGTCCACGAATTTTCGAATAGTCTGTTAACAATTGGCACTAGGTCTACACGTGTGTTTCGTAATGCCAAATTTTACAAACGTTGAATTGCACTCATAGCTGTCGCGCTTGATGAGGAAGTAAATGTAAGACGCAACACAATGTCTTCGTAATTAATTTATTTCTTTTTCTAGTTTAATTTATTTATTTTTCTAGTTTTTATATCAATTAACTTTTTCAAGTAATGCAATGACCACACACAACTAGATACTAAACTTTTGTCTATGAAGTATGAATACATCTACTAACTACAAATTTTAACATAAGGTATGCTCATGAAAAACACTACCTAAAATATTTTTAATTCTGCCAGATTATATTACCTGCCAAGTAATGAAATCGTTAATGATTTCCCCGACATCACCAACTGCGACAGCCAGTGTTGCCAATAAAGGATTACTCGTAAGAACATAATATATTTTTGAGTAAAAATAAGAGTATCATTTACACGGTAATTAATAATTAAAAATACCTTAGAAAAGAACACGGTAGTAGCTTATTACCGTAGACCGTGTTTTGCTCAAAATTACCGTGCTTCTACGGTATTTACCGTGTATCTGGTAACACTCGGACGTGAATCATTCGCGGGCAGCGCGCGGTCCGCTTCGGACCCACGCGTTGGCGACGAGCCGTCAACGCGCGGCAAGCATGCGAGCAGCGAGTTGTTACCGAGCCGTCCACGCGCGGACGGCGCGTGGACCACCCGCCGCCCGCGCGTGGACGGCTTACGACAGAGGCGATCCGGTGACGCTACGGAGTTGATGTAGTGAGCGCATACCCATATAAAGAATACTAACCGCACGAGGCGAGGCGGTGCAGAGTGGGTGCCGGGTGGCTCTAATGAGCGTTGACCTTAAGGGAGATAACACGCCGCCTTGAGAAACACCCGCAGTCAGATCACACCACTCAGAGTTTATCTCTTCGGAGCGCACAGACTGTGAGCGTCCCTGAAGGTAAGATCTAAACCAACCAATTGCAGAAGCTGAGACATTAATTGAGGATAGGATACCAAGAAGCACGTCAAAATCAACTGAATTAAAGTTGCTTATTTTCCATGGCCAGTCTTACATCATCAGTGATTTTAACAAGTGCTGTTATGGTATTATGGCCAGGCCGGAAGCCAGACTGATATGGACTGAACAGGCTATTAGAGGAGAAATAATTAGCCACTTGGTTCTGAACATTAGCCTCAAGGATTTTGGACAGGACTGGAAGTATCGATATTGGGCGGAAATGGGATAAGGAAGTAGGATTTGGAATTTTGGCTAAAGGTAAAATGTGTGCCTTTTTCCACATTGCGGGAAAGGTGTTAGAGAATAGGGAGAAGTTTATTATGTGGGTGACTACTGGCACGATTTGGCTGAGAATGGGCAGAAACATTTGGATTTGAAGACCATCTTCACCAGCTGCTTTTGTGGTTATAGAAAGGATGGATTTTTTTACGTCTGCTTCCACAATGGGCTGAAAATAGAATGCAGTATTTAAAGGCAGAGGAAGATTGGAGATATAGTTTAATGTTGAAGTCTTGGTGCTATTATGAAGTGTAATTGGTGGCCTGGAAAAATGAGCATTGAGTATGTTCAAGTCCATACTCGTGCAGCTGCTCTGCGGTGTTTTTCCAATGCCTATAGACTTGAGAAATTGCCATACTTGTGAGGTGAAGATTTTGTATTGAATTATGTATGTGGCGTCTTTTAGCATCCTTACACAAACGACTGCAACGATTTTGAAGTTTCTTATAAGCATTCCAGTTCTCCTCAGTGGGTAACTTTTTATATTGCCGCTTAGTTTTGTCCCGTTTCGCCATTAATATTTTAATATCTGAAGATAGCCATGGTGCGGGCAAGTGTTTGACTCTTACCTTCTTGAGCGGAGCGTGTGTATTAAACAAGTCTAAAATGATTGCATCAAAATCAGAAACCTTATCATCTATATTATTATACTTATAAATATGATAAGCAAACGCTTCAAATCCATGTTCTTATAAGAACGAAGTGTGAGATATTTGGCCTTGCGCTTTGGAGGACGAACTTTATAAGAAAGGTAGATAAGATCGTGATAAGAGAAGGAGGCGGAAAGTGGTATATGGATGTTGCTACTTTGCTACAGTCGGAAACAAGAATTAAGTCTAAAAGAGAAGAATTGCAATGAGGAGCCTTATGAGTAGCATTAAGGGGAAGTATCTGCAAATTAATAGAAGAGGCAAGGGACTGAAGCTTTCGGCTGCGTGTATCATCCTTGAGTAAACAAGTATTGAAGTCTCCAAGAATAATAATAATAATATAATAATAATATTCTACTACATTTACACAACACCATCTAGTCCCAAACTAAGCAGAGATTGTACTATGGGTACTAGATAATGGATAAACATACATATATACTTTTTTTTTGTAAATACATACATATTATACATATAAACACCTATACCAAGACAAACATCCATGTTCATGCACACAAATGTTTGACTTGAGTGGGAATCGCTTACACTCCCACTACGCCAACCGGTCGTCTAAATAATGGTGTGTTCATACAGAGAACAATAGTTTTCTAACTTTGATTCCAACGAAGAAAAGTAGTCAATGGTACAAGATGGGCTGGAGAAGACACCTAATAGTAAGTTGGTATATTTAAACTTAATTTCAAGAAAAATGTGTTCCGCAGAATTTACTTGGAGACTTGTCGACAATTTTATGTTTTATATCTTCAAGAAGATTAATTGCAACCCCTCCATATCCCTTGCCTACTCTATCATTACGCACCAACTTATAGCGAGGAAGAGAATATTGTTTGGAAGGAAGAGTAGGCTTGAGAAAAGTATCAGAAATAAGAACGGTATGAACAACATCAGCATCAAATGACGATAAGAGGTCTGGAAAGTGAGCGTGAATGCTTTGCGCATTAATGTGAACAACATTTAAATAGTTTCGGAAGCAAGAGAAAGAAGAATATAGTTGATCACAAAGATGTGTCGAATCATCATGTGTAAACGCACTAGCAAAACTCTGATCAGTTGTAGATGAAGATGAACAAGAGGCAAAACTATCATCAATATCATCATACATATTAATAATCACAAATAATAAATACAATATAATATAAGCAAATACTATAGGCAGATAAATAAATAAATATATATATATATCAATAGTAATTTTACGTATAAAAACAAAAATATAATATGTTACCTCTATGCACTCGCTTATTACAATATCTCTAATAATTATTACATCAACTTAAATGATTTGCACCCGAACATATGAAAAATATTTTTTTAGGAGTATCCGAACGGAATATTGTATTGACAGATGTCAGGCAATTGTCAAAGTTAAATAAAATTTCTTTAGTGACCGTCATTAGAAAAAACATAAACAAAACTAAGTAAGGATCACGATCACAAAAACCAAAACAACAGAACAAAATTAGTAACAGAGTAACTATTTCACCGTTTTGCGTGGTCTCTTATCAACAGCCTGGGACTTAAGCGCTGGCTGCGAGGTTTTGTTCCCAGCAACCGCGGTTTCCATTCCTGAAGAGTCTGCTACCGGGAATTGTGTCATCAAGGAACGAAGCTCAGCCGCTGATTCTATCTTCTTTCGGGATTTGTCCGTGACTTGCAGCACAATATTGTCTTCTGAAGTCCAGCAACGCTTCACCCCGTAATATCTCCGTGCATTTATGAAAACCTCATGTCTGCGCTTTGTGAGGAATTCTGAGAGTGTTAATTCTGAGCCCTTCAATTTGATTTTGCTCTGCCACACTTTACTCCGCAGTAGTCAACTTTCGAACCGCACAAACAATGGACGGATATGATTATTTTGATATGGATTTACGTTATTGCCCAAATAATGACACCCTGTCACTTGTGTTGTAGATATATTCGAAATGTCCATTTTATCCGCCAAGATGCTCAGAAATTGTTCCACTGGATGCGTATCTTTATCTGCCGAAAGACCATGAAGCAATAGTATTTTGGAACGAGATGCTATTTCATGACGATCAAGACCTATGACTAACAACTCCATTTGTGATTTAAGGGCACTCATAGTCTTTCAGATAAGGCCCTTAAATTCAGTAAACTCTCGGGATAGGCTAGCAATAGTCTTGTGGCACGATGTTTTATTCCCTGCATTCTTTAGGTCTTCTTCGTACTGTGCCATTCGTGAAGAAAAAGTGGATGATAGTTTTTCCATTGTTGTAGACAACTTAGTGTAAAGGTCCATATTGTTAAGTGTTGTGTTTGAAAATGCAGCTTATCGAAAGGGGAATGATTAAGGTAACCTATTGCAGTTGAGGTTAATGTACTAAAATGTGTATGTAAACATAAATAACTTGTCTGAATTTAATTAAAATTTATTTAAAACTCAGGGCGCAAAAATTTTTGTCCAATCACTTCAAGTTACCCTCACAAAAAATATCATATCTTATTTAATTTGTGGAAGTCCTTACTACAATCGTTATCTTATTAGGTTATTCTCATTTCCATAGGACATCTGATTAAACCTGTGGCGATTTAGATTAGAATTAAAATGCCTTCAGATAATACATATTAAGTACTGACATCAAAGGTCTATCTGGTCCCAAAACCAATATAAAAGAAGGTTCTGGTTTACTCAATGAAAACACGAGTTTTTTCTACAGGTCCACGTTTCAGCTAATTAATATTCCGAACGATTCCTTTTGGCACGCTTCGCCCATATTAATAGCAGTAGATAATATAACTACATCTCAAATATTGACTGAATGACGTGGATGCCGGTCGGCTCTAAGAACGGTTCAGTCAGAATATTTTCAGTGAGTTAAAAATGATAAACTTGGTTTGTATATATGTAAATAGAAAGTGCTTTTCATATAGTTGGCTTTGCCGAAAATATTCGTTTTACAAAAATAGAGCATTTGAGAGCAGTTTGAATGGACTATAACTAGAGGATGCCCGCAGCTACGACCGCATTTTATTTTAATTTATCCGTATCTGCCCGATCCCGTGGAAAATTTTGAGAAATCTTACTTAGTACACCCTACGGTCCTCAAGGAACATATAAATTTTCAGCTTCATGCGCCCGATTGTTTGGGCTTTAGAATTTTATATATTCAGAAGATAACATTCATACGACAATTCAACGCTTTTGCTTTAGTAATAGTAAACATAGTATTTCTTTAAATGTCTGCTGTATGCCTTTGCTCCTAATAGTCATATAAAAGCCATTGTCCTCCTATACAAAGGGATTAGCTACCTGTAATTAGCATAATATCTCAATATTATTGCAGTTTGGATTACAGTTATCAAATTAGATATCAAACAATATTATCATGATCTGTAGTCCGCCAACCTGCAATTATAGCGATTAGTATATATAGTCACAGACTACATGGCAACTAGGTGTATTATTTTTAACTAAATTTCGCTTATAATGCATTTTAGTGACCTTATTTCACAAAATATACTTATATAATAGTGCAGGTATATTTTTGTACGATAGATAAGCACTGGGTATGGCGAAGAAAATTCATCTAAGTCACTGGGAGTAAGAGTGAAAAGAAAAAGGATGGTAAATGGATAGATTTGGGCTTCTAGTGCTACCACTTAAGAAACGAAACGCTAACATGAGTATAAGGAGTAAAGATAAACCTGTACAACTACTACGTGAACTTTACTACTTTACCAGTAAGACTTCTCTTTTCATAATATCATTTAACTTTTATGTGTATATATATATACCACTATTTTTTTATAAGTACAAAAACTTTAAGGACAGATTAGCGAAGATATTATTATCATATATGTGACGTAAGAATTTCATAATATCAATAAAGAGCAAAGTTATTATCATTTGTTTATTGTAGAAAATCTCACTTAAATCATAGTCATATTTTACAAGCCATTCACTAATTCATTGATAATATTCCATCCTGCTCTTTCGCATTTTCTCTGTCGCACTTATGATGTAGGTAGCCATAGAAAATAAAATGAAAAAAATAATAAATGTAGGTAGTTATTTTTTAATTTTGTTAATTCTACCCTCTCCTTCGTACTTCATTCGGGCATAGCTCATGACCGGTAAAATTTATCGTTTCACAAGTAATTTAATACGGAGGTATGTAATTAGAAAGCAAACAAATATCAAAATAAAAGAAGGTGTTCAGGACTAAAAGAAACGAGTAATTTTGGCGTATTTATGAAGTTAGAATCATCTGCTATTTACAAATATTATGTTATCATCATCATAATTTATCAATGTGTCATTTTACTATGATAGAATATCGGTCGGTCATAGTATTAGTTATGCATTTACCAATTATCACGTATTTTTGTGGACAGTTTTGAGATAGTTTTGGGGCTTAGTGTTTTTATTTTTTAACTACATAAATATGATCAGTTAAAGATACTTAGTGCTCTGTTAATTTTTTTGTACTAATTAAAAAATAGCGGCGTATGTATATATATATTTTTATAGACTCACGCCTGTATCTCCGAAGGGTTAGGCAGAGGTGTAATATTACACCCACATTTCGCCATGAATTTGTAGGTCCCACGTTATTACACGTTATTACAGTTCGGTAACAGCAATAGGCTATTTCTGTTACCGGGCACATCACTAGACTCCGGGCTGCTACAGAGAATTCGGAAAAACCCGGTAACACTTTTCGAACCCGGGACCTCCGATCAGCAGTCGCATACGCTATCCACTGGACCACGGAGGCAGTCTTTAAACAGCAATTTTTAAAAATTTAGCTTTCATTATATATCTCTTCCATAATATTTTAACCAAAATTGTTGAAATATTTAACTCGTAACTTATACAATTTGCATATCAAATAAAGTATCAGAATCACATCTGATAAGCTCTATAATAGTGAAGTCTTGTTACTCTTCGTCGTGTGTCCCTTTAGCAGTCTGTTAAAAAATGGAGAGATTTTTTTAATTAACGTGCCTTAGCGGTGTATGTGTATCATACGTAGGTATTCGATGCTATTCTCTGAGCGAATTCACTATCATACGTAGGTATTCGATGCTATTCTCTGAGCGATCACCTACGGTGTACTTACTAATATTTAAATAATTTGTTATTTTCATCTTAAATTGTTTACGTATAACGCCTTATCCTGTAATGGTAGAAGGTAAGTTTTAAAAATAAAGAGTAAATATTACATTGCAATATCTGTAGACGAAATATTTTAGTAGACGTGTCGTCTGTTACGCACTTTACTCTTAAGTACTTAATTGATTTATATGTCTATTGACATACTTGCCATGATATTATTAATTTATCATAAGTAATTTATGTCTATTGATAAATATGAATAATGCCAGGCTAAATACTAAGCCATGTTTTTAAGTTATTTTCGTTTTACGTGTAGGTGTGTCTCGTTCTGCAGTTGTCCTTTCAATGTCAATATTACTTTGCTCTAGAGTCACCTTTGTGGCTCACAATTCAGATTTCGTATTAAATTCCAAATCTATTGTGTATCGATTGTAATATGATTACTAATGAATCTGTTTGTAGCCTATTGCACAATTCTCTGAAGAAGTAAACAACGTATTTGCGAATCTTATCAATTTTAGAGAACATTCTTGTGTCATGAAAATTTATTTCTTCAGGCACCCTCGTGTCGATCTGTAACAAAATTTTACACGCACAGTATCACATGGTTTGGTCACTCCTGACTTAACCCAGGTAAGTTTTTATTTACAAAATTACCTCCTACATTACCTTCCTAACTATTATAGGAGCTGGATTCAGAGCATCACTGACAATAAAGTCAATTACCATAGACTCACGTTATAATCAAATCAAATAACTAAAGCTCTAAATGTGATTCATAACCATTCAGTACCCGCCAGTTACTAAACCAGGCACTCAACCAGCCACTCGGTTGCCACCATTCAGCAACCTCCAGTTACTAAACCAGGCACTCAACCAGCCACTCGGTTGCCCCCATTCAGTAACCTCCAGTTACTAAACCAGGACTTACACCAGTCACTCGGTTGCCATCCGTTTATCTGCGCATCCTCTCAAGGATCGCCAAGTCCCTCCTGGACTTTATGGTTTCCTACGAAACCCATTTATCTACGCATCCTCCCAAGGATCGCCAGGTCCCTCCTGGACTTTATGGTTTCCACGAAACCCCAACACCAGAGTTGTCTGCCTACCGTGTACTCACGGACAACTGCCTTCACAGTTGTATTGAATCCGATCTGTACTAATTTGCGGCTACAAATCAAACTCTGACATTGAGTCACACAACCAATCCAACACCAAAGTTGTCTGCCTACCGTGTACTCACGGACAACTGCCTTCATAGTTGTATTGAATCCGATTTGTACTGATTTACGGCTACAAATCAACCTCTGACATTTAATCACACAACCAATCAACATGTAAGCCTAGTTTTCTACTGTCTCGTCAGTAGTAAGGTTCACAATTTGCGCTCTTCAAGATCGTCAGCTATGCTCTGACCCTTTGGCACAAGGTTTTAGTATCAAAATCAATAATCAGGAAAGTCAAAGTAAAACTGACATTTCACTATCGCTGTATCTCAAGATATTATTTCAAACCAAGTAAACCATAACATTTAAGCTAAACATGTGATCATGGCTAAGCATAGCCCAGTAACCTCCAGTTACTCTACTTTCTACGAACCCCACATGGGAACGCCGAGTCTCTCCAGGACTCTATGGTTTCCACTGAAACCAGACCTCCACCAGAGCTGACTGCAATACTCACGGACTACTAAGTTAGTAGACGCCGATTTCTACCGAGCTACGGCTACACGTCAGCCTCTGGTACGGTCCGATTCGATCATCATGTAAACTTAAACACTTTATTCAATATCAGAACTACTTTGTTCTACCTCAATTTCGTCAGTTGTACTTTGACCTTCAGGCATTTTTCGCAACCTGTCGAGTGCGCACTTATAGTTACGCTTAGAATTAAGGGCTTTGCGATTAAAATGATAATCGTAAAGAACTTCTGTGACCTCAAAAGGGGTTATATACTTTAAGATATTTAACCAAGTTAACCAAAACATTTAAGCTAAGGTCTTTGGACTCTACATCTTCTAACCAAATTCCTTTAATAAACTACCTTCACTTTCATTTCCAGTTTCGGCCAGATATGCTTTAGCTGTACCAGTTACCAGGCTCCTCAAAGCCACATACAGGCCTCACACAGGCCGCGCGCCACACACGGGCCGCGCGCCACACACGGGCCGCGCGCCACACACGGGCCACGCGCCACAGGGGCCGCGCGCCACACAAGCTATGCTGACCACCAAGCCACAAGTGCCGGCCACCAGACCGCGTCGGCCACCAGGCCGTGCCGGCCACCAGGCCGCGCCGGCCATCAGGCCGCGCCGGCCTCCAGGCCGCGCCGGCCTCCAGTCTGCGCCGGCCTCCAGGCCACGCCGGCCTCCAGGCCGCGCCGGCCACTAGGCCACGCCAGCCACAAGGCCGCGCCGGCTACCAGGCCGCGCCAGCCATCAGGCCGCGCTAGCCACCAGGATTACCCAAAAGGGAAATAAATCTACCAATAATATTTCAAAGATTCGTCTCATTGTATACCCACTGAATGGAGTATCCGTTCTTTCAGACTAATTCAACGTCCGCACTTTGTCAATTTTAAGCGATTATCAAATTCATTTACAACTTCATAACTGCACAGAACGTAACTCCCGTCCATACTCTCAATGAGCTATGTCAAAACTGGATTTGACCACTGACAAAAACTAAAACCAAATGCGAACATGGCAAGAACCAATAAGCTACTTTCGGACAAACTGATTTCCTTTGGCTACATAGAGGCAACGACTACAGTTCTGAGATAGCCTATCGACAGTCCATGAGTACTTTCAGATTCTCGCAACACGCTCTTGTCATACGACGCAGAAACCAGAGGTAGATAATTTTAGCGATAAAAAATCAAATGAGAGCTACTTGAGTAGCAGGTTATCCGTGATTGCGGTCAACAACCACACTTTAATGTACTTCGCTCTAGGATTAAGAGAAAATTCTCGAACAGCAATCTTAGTCGTTTCGCCATTCCTAGCACAAATCGGTGGGCAATAAAAGGTACTCTGATCAAAATCATTACAGGTTTTAATGATAATCACAACTAACTCTTTCTCTCGAAGCTGACCTGTTGAACAACACGCATACTCGTTAAAATAATAGGAAACTCATTAAAATATTGCATTGCTCATACTCTGACATCCATCGGGTCTTCAACATCACGCTATGCAACCTCCATCCGGTTACACAACACCACCCGGATAATCATTTCGAGCGTTTAACAAAGTAATCTTAAAGCAAGTTTGTTGAACATGTTGCTTTGGTTTTCCTTATCACATAGCAGACTTTAAGAAAATCTTACTAGGCTGATACTTTAGATGTTAAGTTTACTAGCAAGTATCCAACCAGTCTTTATAGCGTTATAATTTTGTCATGGATAGTCTAAAGACGAAGCTTATCCTAACCTAATCATTAGCGATACAGCAACGGACCTTTCGCGTTCAAGACGATGGACAACGTTTGTGATACTATGACAATACATTAACGGCTGTCTTGTTTGCGCACCAACGGAGACTATGTGTACGGGTCAATCACCCTACAATAGGTCAGATATAAAGTCGAGTCAGCATACTTGCGCAAACGCGACCTATGGCTCGATCGTTTATGTATTACCTAGCATATTAATTTAGTACGCAATTTGTCATCATACCGTGCGCGACTCATTCTCATACTATAATTTTAATTCACCTATTTTATTGTACTAAAATAAAGTCATCTTTTACTTACTTACTTACTTATCGTCACGCCTTTTATCCCCGAAGGGGTAGGCAGAGGTGTATTTCTACACCCACTTTTTGCCAGATATACTTTAGTCCCACGTAATAAGGGGCGAGCCTATTGCCGTACCGGGCACATTTCCAGACTCCGTGCTGCTACTGAGAATTTCGTGACAGAAAAACCCAATAACACTGCCCGACCCAGGAATCGAACCCGGGATATCCCGATCCCACGCGCACATTTATGCCGCGAGACCAACGAGGCAGTCGTATAGGATTTGATGTCGAGTTTTCCGTCTCTACGCAAAGATGGTATTTGCATCGTGTTATCCCTTAGTCGCCTCTTACGATACCCACGGGAAGATAGGGGGTGGTGACACTTGTATTCTATGCCGTCAACCACACGGCTAAGTTATCTTTTATCCTAGTTTATCTTTATCTCAACCCCATCCAGAAACATTAGTCCTTCGAGAACGTTGCGTTGCATCGGGACCCTTACGCGTGTGCTTATAAACTGTGCTGTGTACGTGTCTCGTGAAACGTAAGAACCGAACTTTGGACTACAGTTCGTGTACGTGTAACCGCGTGTGTATACTTAGTTCACATCTCGTTGATCCTGATTAAACGCGGCATCCCGGAAGAGTGCCACTGTCGTATCATCTGACCCCGGCGCAGGACAGAGTGCCACATCACCTCACCTCGTGCTTCGCGTTAGCCCAGAAACGCAATGTTACCCTAGGTATATTCTGGCAGCCGTGGTAAAAAGAAAGTAGCTGCATCACCTCTTATCCCGGAGGAGTCTTATATCTCAAGTAATGTCTCTTTTATTATCTTAATAACCCTTTGACTGCCCATGTCGACCAATGGTCGACATGCGTTTTATTCCGTTAATTGCCCGTGTCGACTACTGGTCGACATGGCCTTGGACGCTATTTTGCCCGTGTCGACCGCTAGTCGACATGCGTTTTAGTCCGTTGCTTGCCCGTGTCGACTACTGGTCGACATGGCACCCGCGCTCCAATTCATGTAATATATTGGTCTCTGTCGTTCTAAGGTCAATGTGTATTATTTATCTCGCTTCTTCGTTAAATTTTCTACCATAATATACAAAGCCAAGTATCCAAACCAAGGAGAAAATATAAAAAAAGCGTTTGACAGTTGACTGCTTGAGTCTTTGAGTATTGCGTCTGTGGCGTTGCAGTTGTTTTTTGTTTACGTTTGAACATATTTTGTACAACGTGTGTTTGTTACAATATACAAGTGTGATACCTTTTTGGAAAGAACATTACAAGCATTTTGTGCCACGCTAATTGCTATTTTTGTATTATATAAAATGTAGAACAAAAAAATCAGAACGGCTACAGTGTGCCACGGCCACTGATATCACTGTGGGAATGGGAATTGTTGTACTAATTTTCATATTTCTCAGTCGTGGTGAATGATATCGCT
The DNA here is from genome assembly GCA_944739405.2 of Euclidia mi. Lineage (NCBI taxonomy): Eukaryota > Metazoa > Arthropoda > Insecta > Lepidoptera > Erebidae > Euclidia > Euclidia mi. Next base: position 30,776,866 of record OX123186.2, on the reverse strand, counting down.
ATGATTTTTTTTATTTTAAGAGAATATTAGACTGCTTATGTTGTTATATTTTTATTTCAAGCCTAAAAGTGGTATTTGTGCATCTTAGCCTTGTGCAATTTAACAGAAATTACGCCGCGTGGCGCCAGATTATTGTTCATAATCAAGTAAATACTTTTGTTGATTATCTTACAAATAAATATTTTTGTTTGGACGAGTGTATGTTTCTATTTTTCATCTTATTACGTTTTATATAAGAAACGTAATTAAAAACTCTATGTCATCGATTTCATTTTTGAGTTATGATCCTTTATATTCATCACAAAGTTCAAATCACGCCATCACAAAGTTCAGCGCATCATAACTCAACACAAAAGTCATTATCTGACAAACAAAATATAACATCTTATAGCTTAACTCATAGTTAAGATAAAAAACATAGCACTTGGTACTGTTACAAAAGCAATGTAGGTCTAAGAAACGATTTACGACTCCGAGCCGCGCGGTCGCAGGAACGAAAATCGGCGGGGCAAGCGAGGGATATTGTACGTTCTCTTTAGCGGGCAATCGAGTTACAAAGCGCGTGATGCCGCGGGCAAGTGGCGACTGATTTATGACATCGCGCGGGCAGCCAAGCGGATAATGGGGAAAATGGAAGACATTTTAGCTACTCAACAGCAACTCATTGAAGCCGTAGATAGGCTCTACGCTAACTTCAAGAAAGATGCAGCAGATCGAAAGACGTCAGACTATTTACGTCGTAAATTGGATACTCTAGAAAATTACTTTACAGAGTTTCACAACAATCATATGAATCTTTTATCTTTTGGTGATCAATCCCATTCGTATTTTAGTACAAGTCAATACAATTTGCTTAAGCAGAAGTATAGTAATATTAAAACTGCAATCGAAAACTACAAGCCTAGTAGGCCGCATACACCTACTGAATTGAAACCCCCTACTATTGTACCACCTTCTAAGTCTCAAACCCCAACCCTCTCATCTCAGAACGTCACGATTAGTGAAACCTCGACCTCAAACAAATCCGATGATCTCTTTAGGCAACAAGATACCAACTTCAAGGCGTTCTTGAGAACTGCGCCAAATATCAACCTCGATCTTGTTTCGGAAAAATGGGAGTTTGAAGATATCTTAAAGACGTTAGAAGTACGTTGGACTGCCATAGATTCCTTACATTGGAAACTAGACAATGAATTAGGTGATTCAAACACTCAGTACGAAGAGCAATTTAGTCACTACGAGAAACATTATAATAAGATTAAGAGAGATATTAATAAGAAGATGTGGTCCGTTGCTCATATTGAAAAATCTACCCCTAAAATTGAGATTACCACCTTTGACGGAAATTATAATAAATGGTTTTCGTTTAAGGATCTTTTTACGGAGACGGTGCATAACAATCCATCCTTATCAAATGCGCAAAAAATGCAGTTCCTTAAAAGAAAGATTAAAGGCGAGCCCGAGAAATTGATTCAGCATCTTCCTATTAGTGCTGATAATTATCCTGTTTGTTGGAATATCCTCAACCATCGCTACGACAATAAGCGAATGATCTTTACATTTCACTTCAATAATCTCATGAATATCCCTGTAAATCAACAATAATCATCTACTCATCTCAAACGCATTCATGATACTACATACGAGAGCGTAAATGCTATCAAAAACCTAGGAGTCGATGTTTCCTCGTGGGACCTCTTTCTCGTATACTATCTCAAAAAATAGACTCAGACACCTTTGACGATTATCTTCAATCTCTAAAATCTCCGAGAGACCTGCCCGTGTTGGATGATTTTCTTTGTTTCTTAGGAACGAAGTTTATGACGCTGGAATCTTCGCGTAAGAAAGTAGAAAATTCTATGCAGAAAGCATCTTCATCCCGTGATAATAATAGTCAAAATCAATCTTCATCTTCTAAATATTTTAATAATAAACTTAAAGGTAATTATAACATGCACAAAATTATGTATTCTATAAATCAGGTCATTACGCAATCGTCAAAGTCCAATCACACCATCGGTCACGAAATACGCAAGCTTTGTCAAATTTGTAATACGAATGATCACCGTATTCATGCGTGCCAAAAATTATGGAAAATGCAACCTTATGCACGAAGAAATGCAGTTGCGTCTTAAATATATTTCTGTATACGTATATTTATATATTATAATATTTATATTTTAATAATTTATTGAAATCTAAGTAGTAGCTCCGCTTGACGTACAAATTAATTAAAAAACGAAGGAACTGTTTATTTACATAGGTACATAAAAAAGAAATAAGTACAAAAACGGGGGCAAAATACAAAGTACAGACAGGTTTAGGCATCGTAGAATTCCTCCGCATCGCCGTCTATTGGTAACGTGCCCAGAAGGCTGGCAGCATTGCCACGCTGGATGGCAATGCTGATACGCTGGCCGAAATACAGCCCAGCCTTCTAGTCACGTGAAGCGTCGATTAATCGTTTGGCGATTTCTCTGTACAAAGTACGAGCGCTGGGACCCCATGGACCAAGCGTCTCCACCCCAAACGGCTCAAATAGGTAATTACCTATTAAATTACCGTATTTTCGCCGCTTGAGGGATTCTGCGCTTGCAGCAGCAGCGCCGGCACAGCTGGCTGTACTTGGAAGATGTGATGGCGCAAGGGTATCTACGCACGTTGCGTCCCACACCAAAGGCCTACCCAACTTCCAAGGCATCAATGACATACCGTCGGGCCTCTTACCATCGTCGCGTACCAAACCATTGGGTTCAAGTACGGCTAGTACTCCGGCGGTGACAAGAGTGCGACGGATGATGTCATTAAGATAGGCGTGACGATGCATTAGGCCCGCGCTTCTGCCGCAAGATAGTCCATGGTGTCCGAGGCTATTGACGGCTTCTCCACAATGAGAACGATGCGGAGAAACACACGGAGTACCTAAACGGAGGCTAGTGGCGAGGCGAAATGTCGTGTCGTCCAGCATTGTGCCCACATTGGACGACGGGAGCGCTTGAAGCCAAAGACCAGACTCCCACTCTCCCACAGCCAGCAAGCGAGCACGCTCAGCAACACTTATAGACGATAAAATAAGTTTTTCTCTCACCGTGTTGCAAAGCGGCCCGTCCCACTGCCTTTGGGAGAATGGGTTGGTAGGCAAAGCAGAGCTTGGACAAGCCATTTTCCAGGCGTTCACGGCATCGGTTTTACACAGCACTTCCGAATTAACCAGTGTAGGTGCTATTATTTGCCTGGTTAAATCTTCCATGCTGTGCACCGAGGACAGGAAAGCCGGTAAACTAACATCCGAAATTTTGCGAACGCCGAGCCCACCCAGACGTACAGGAAGAGACGCTTGCAGCCAGGCTCGGTCGTTCATTGCTAATTTGAACCTTTGTGTCAACTGCCTACATTATCATGAAGGTAAAAAATGTCTGTATGAGGTAAAGTGCAAGGAATGCAACAAAGATCATAACACTCTGTTACATGAATCTTTTGTGTGAAGAACGTTTTGTGACGGCTTCGGATGCATCCCGATCTGGATCAAACGCGAACGTCGTCACGAAATGTTCATCCCAGCAACAAGAAAGTAACAATGTCGCGTCCCTACAAAATCATCCTTCGCAAATTTTGCTTGCTACTGCGACGTCAACGTACAAGCGGCTGAAGGATCATCCCACAGGATGAGAGCCCTTTTATACCAAGGCTCCCAAACTTCAATCACAAGAGAAAGCGCAGCTCAGTTGTTAAAGTTACCTCAGCAGAAATGTGACGGTTATATCTCTGGAATTGGTAATAAAGAAAATAATTGTAAATGATTTTACATTCGAAACGGATGTATTTATCATGAATAGGCTTGTTAACAATCTACCTAGTTATAATTTACCTAAGCCGGAATGGCCTGCCCTAAATCAAATTAAGTTAGCTGATCCCGAGTTTTACAAAAGCAAGCCTATCGACATCCTATTTGGTGCTGACATTTACTCCGCTATCTTAATTTATGGTATTTGCCGCCCGGGAGGAAAGTTACCCATCGCTCAGCAAACTCAGCTGGGATGGATCCTTAGCGGTAATTGCCAGACCTTCCAGTGCAATGTCATTTTGAATAACATCGAAGATATTCAGCAGTTTTGGGAGATGAAGGATATTCACGAACCCCTATCAATATCCGAAGAAGACCAAAAATGCATTGACTTGTTTCAATCTACAACGTCTAGACGTGAGGATGGCAGCTACGTTGTCAAAATACCTTTTAAAGAAAATTTCAATGCTAAATTAGGCAAGTCAAGAGCAAAATCTACGGCACAATTTTTTCAAATAGAGAAGAAGTTGAATAAGCAATCCGATTTGGCACGTGATTATAAATTGTATAGATCGGAGTATAATGAGCTCGGTCATATGATCCCCGTTACGTCACATAGGTACTGACGTAACACCGAACTATTACCTGTCGCATCATTGCGTTCAGCGAGCTGAGTCATTGACTACGAAACTGCGTGTTGTTTTTAACGCCTCTGCAAAATCTTCAAGCGGTTACAGCCTCAACAATTTTATGTGCAGAGGGCCGAACTTACAACAAGACCTTCAAACCCTTATCCTAAAGTGGAGGCAGTTTCGATACGCTTTCACGGCAGATATTGAAAAAATGTTTCGAAATATTTAGCTACATCCTGATCACCAGAAGTTTCACAAAATTATTTGGAGAAGTCATCAATCTCAACCTCTACAAGAATCCGCTTGTGTCCTAAAATTTAATAAGCGATTGATTCGTTTCTTTATTAGATGTTAAACTGAAATACCTGACTTTTTCTTCAAAAAACGATCAGCAACATTACTAATAACGGCTTTTTAAAAACCTTTTTGAATTTGATACGAAAACGCTGTAAACCATCATGGCGGTTGAGTGATATCACAAAGTACAAAACAAAACAAACCGTGAATGAAATCTGGTCTGATGTACCCACTTTTATTTTGTTATATTCGATTTGACAGGTAGAAACTTTAATGTTTTAGTTGTATTTACTACTAAAACATCAACAACATGAATAGCGGACGTACTTTTTGACGTAATACTCTCTGATTGATGTTCACTGTCACAAGAATAAATATATTATTTTTAGTTTTATAATCCTAAAATAACATTAATTTCTTACCTTTTTATAACAAATATCATCAATTGATTGATTGATTGATAGCAAATAATAAACTTTATTGGCATCTTAAAAGCATAATGAATCTATAGATAATACAATCAAACCGATTTATTCTTAGTGGACACAAGCCTATTCCAATTAGCAACCGTCACTTATGGCACGAAGGCTGCACCCATTTTTGGCCATAATGACGTTAAGACAACTAGCTAAAAATGAAAGACCGTTCTATCCTGACAGTTGTGCGACTCAAACCTTGGAGAATTCCTTTTATATGGATGATTTGATCCATGGCTGCCACTCGGAGGTTGCTGCGAGGCAGCTCTAGGCAGAGATGATAAATCTTCTTAAGTCAGGTGGACTTAATCTCAGAAAGTGGCGTTCTAACTTACCTGAAATCTCGGATAGCCACAATGATCCTAAAAGTCAAGATTTTGATTTTAAACAGCTGGAGTCTACAAAAACATTAGGGCTTCGCTGGAACCCCACTAGTGACATCTTTATCTTTCAACCCTTTGATTTTACCTCTGAAACAATTCCTACTTAAAGACAATCCCTGTCTAAGATCTTTGACCCCTTAGGCTGGCTATCACCAGTTACAATAAAACTCAAGATTTTGTTCCAAGAATCCTGGAAATCAGACCTAGGATGTGCCCAACCCATTTCTTAAGATATCGCTTCAGATTGGAGAAATATTAATGCTGAACTTCCTTATATATCCCAATTTAAAATACCTCGATGGATCCAATCTCAAGAAAACGATATCATAGAAGTGCATGGATTTTGCGACGCTAGTACCAAAGCCTATGCGTGTGTTGTGTACTGTAAAATTCGAAGACACAATACCACTCATGTGACCCTTGTTGCCGCTAAGTCTAGAGTTATACCCCTGAAAAAGAAGCATTCCATACCCCGTTTGGAACTTTGCGGCGCTCTTTGGTTAGTGAAACTCTTAGCAAAGGTTATCTCATCCCTATCTAACTTCCAAGTGCATACTTTCGGCTGGATTGATTCCATGGCAGTATTAGGATGGATTAAAGGAGAACCAGAGAAATGGAAACCCTTTGTAGCCAATCGAGTAAGACAGATATGCGATGTAATCCCTAAAGACAGGTGGCGATATGTTAAATCGAAAGAAAATACCGCGGATTGCGCTACCCGGAGTTTGACGGTCACACAGTTGGCTAAATATTCGCTTTTATGGCAAGGACCCGATTGCCTGCCACAATATAACCCCGAAGAAGATTCAGAAATCCCTAATTACAGAACAGACGAGGACCTCAAAATAAAACATCTAGCCAACACAGTCATTGCAATGCCTGACAATTCTATAATTAGATTGCTATTAAATAAGCACAGCACATATAAAAATGTAATACGAGTTTTAGCCTACATAAACAAATTTGTCGACATCGTTGTTTATAAACGAAGGCGTGAACCTTACCTTACTCTGCAAAATCTAAAATTAGCGAAGGAAATGATAATTAAACATGTCCAATTAGAATATTTTGCTAAAGAGCTATTCCTACTCAAGAAATGTGAACTCCTGCATAGCAAAAGCCAGATCTTGAATCTCAATCCGATATTAGATGGCAGCGGAATACTTCGCGTCGGCGGTCGACTTAAGCATTCAAACATACATCCTGACATGAAGCATCCCATTATCGTCCCGAATCAATTGAAATTAGCAGATCTCATAATTGACGAATCGCAAGAACTTGTATTTCACGGTGGTGCGAAAATGACCACAGGATTTATAAGACAGAAATACTGGATACTTGGAGGGAACAGCGCTACAAAAAGCGATTGAGGATGTGTGTAAAATGCAAAGGACATAATCCTATTCTTCAACATCAACTGATGGGTGACTTACCTCCCGCCCGATTGATCCCTAATCGACCCTTCTACCACACCGGGATAGATTATACCGATTTCGTATTAGTTAAGACAAATAAAGGACGTGGCGTCAAAACGACCAAGGGCTACGTTGCAGTTGTATGGTCACCAAAGCCGTACATTTAGAACTTGTTTCAGACTTTTCGGCGTCTGCTTTCATTGCCGCACTCAGAAGAATGGCAGCAAGAAGAGGAGTTCCTGGACATATCTACAGCGACCAGGGAACTAACTTTGTAGGCGCCAACAAGATTCTAACACAAGAATTCGCGGAAATATCAGAAATTATATCGACCCCGGAAATTGTCTACGCGGCCTCTGAAATGAATATAGAATGGCATTTCAATGCACCCTCGTGGCCGCCGGCTGGCGGTCTTTGGGAAGCTGCTGTGAAAAGCTTAAAACATCATCTGAAACGTGTCGTTGGTGAGCAAAAGCTCACTTACGAAAAATAAAGCACCTTGCTAGCCCAGCTAGAGGCTTTTTTGAACTCCAGGCCACTCTGTCCGTTGACAGAAGATCCCGAAGACATTGACTTTTTGACTCCGGCTCACTTTTTAGAAAGCGGGCCAAACTTGACGATTTTTGAAACCGAACGTGACCTCAGAACTCGTTGGCATTTAACACAAAAAATCTACCAAGATATATGGGCAAAGTGGAAGAATGAATATCTCTCCCAACTATCCACAAGAGTGAAGTGGAAACAACCTCAAAAGGATCTCGATCTCAACGACATAGTTATCATAAAGGATGTAAACCTCTCACCAGGAAAATGGGCTATGGGTCGCGTAATAGAGCTTCATCCTGGCAGCGACGGGCGTGTGAGAGTCGTTACGCTTAAAACCGGTATTCTGAAACGTCCAGTAGTCAAACTATCTCTTTTGCCAACCAAGAAAATTATAAAAACCTGATAGTAAGAAAATTGATGACAAGGTGCCTAAAACTAAAAAAAACTAACCGTATGTCTTTGTCAGGTGTTGTCTTATCCCTGACCCTATTCTTTCTGTCAATACTGGCACCCGCCGAAGCATCCTACAACTTCACCCGGCTAAAAAACAATAGCGTATATTTTGACAAAATATCCAACATGCATCTTATTAGAGACGATTGGCGCTTAATTGCTTATTATGATACTTATCCCTATAAAGAAGGCATATCGGCACGTGCAAAGTATATAAATTATCTTGAAACAATATGCGACGTTATCATAACACAAACACCTTGCGATAGTATTATGTTACAACTCGGGCACAAGTTCGACGAATTAAAACGATACAATAATATTGTTACTATGAATGACTCATTTGTAATAGGAGAGAAGCGGCGGCAGCGGCGCGGCCTGATTAACGGAGTAGGCTATTTTGCTAATAGTTTGTTTGGAGTGCTTGATCATTGATTTGCCGAGAAATATGAAAATGACATCGATCTCCTAAAACAAAATGAAAACCATTTGTTTAACCTTTGGAAGAATCAAATCTCGGTTGTGGAAGCGGAATTAAATCTCATTAAAAGGATGGAAAACACTATTAGCAAGCAGCATAAATTGATAAATCAAAGGATTTTGAACCTCGAACAATAACCATCGATCTCACACAAAAGGTACAAAAAATATCTGTCACTACAGATTTTATAACCTCGGCATTTACCGCTACGAACTTGTTGTATAGCCTTCGGAGAATACAAGATTCGATCCTAGATACTGTGACAGGCATTTACCATGGCAAATTGGACTTTCATTTGTTATCCCCAAAGCAGTTGCGATCCGAATTAAGCACAATATCTACTCTAATACCCCAAGATCTGGCTGTTCCTGTCGACAACTTTCGTTTAATCGACCTGTACAGCTTACTGAAAGTCCGAGCCAACTATGCTAAAAAATACCTCACTATAGAAATAAGAATACCTCTGATTGAACGAGACCTTTACGAAATCTTCAATCTTATCTCGATCCCACGCATCTCGAACGACAAAATGATAAACGTTGAAACTATCTCTAAGTTCGCAGCAATCAACGTTAGAAAGGATTTATTCGTATGTTACCATCTCGGCGATGGAACTGCAGGCATGTGTGAGAACGAACCCAGATATGATTATATGCCATATAAGAAAACCTATCCATTCTATGCAAGATGATCATAGCCTATGTGAAAAGAATCGAGGTAAAAGGACTTGCAAAACCTTTACTTCACCTTGTGAGAATGACTGGAAGGAACTGTCCTCGGAGAACGAATACAATTTCTTTTGCTGCAATGAATGCCGTATGAAACTTTTCTGTGAGGAGCAGATAACCACCCTGAAGCTGTCGGCGGCTGGTCTGTTACGCGTTGGAGAAGGTTGTCTTATAAAGACAGAAAGCTCCCTTGTATATCCCAGTAGAAGGATATCTAACCAGATCAGAACAGCTTTTAAAGTTGATGCGCCGAAGATATCTCCCATAAACCATATCTTTAACATCTCTATACCTGAATCAATAAATGAAATAGATCCTAACAACTCCGAAAACTTGCAACAATTTGAGGCTATAAAGAAAGATATTGAGATCATGAAACAGAGCGAACCCTTGAGCGACCAACTGTCATATCATGACGTCCACAAATTACGCTTGGCTGCCATAGTCTATTGCTGGAGGAAGTGGAGGCACAGAACCCGACAAAGAACTGGTGCAGCGACTACCGTGGAGGCAGCGACGCCGCCCGGTGGCGCCCGCAACAACAACAACGCAGCGGTCGCGCAGCCGACTCCTAACTGTGTCACGGAACGTGTTGTAAATGTGTGTGAGGTTAGGGAAATAGGGTTGTTTCGCGTGTTCTCTGTGTCAGACTTGCGTTATGATTCTTTGTGAACTATCCTTATCATAATCTTTTACCATTTAGCTCAATCTATATTGAATTTTATACTAATCCAATGACATGTAATTATTTAATATTTAATGTCCAACTACATTGTCTTCATCCTAAAACTACTTTCACCTCCATTTATCTTAAGATCTACTAACTTCATCTCTCTCCCTGGAGCATGTACGGGTCAATCACCGTACAATAGGTCAGGTATAAAGTCGAGTCAGCATACTTGCGCAAACGCGACGTATGGCTCGATCGTTTATGTATTACCTAGTGTTCGCGCCGCTACCAAACACTCCACAGGCAATAACAACACGCATTCATAAACGCTACACACGCACAGCACACATACATACATTCGCACCACATACGTCACTCAACATTCACCTAGACAGACATTCAAAAGCCACCAAACAAAACGGCCATACTACAATTGTAAACCTATTTCCAATCTTAAACCAATATTATCAAGAAACCATATTTTCCTGTGTTCATCCCGAACATAAGTGGCGACCGTGACAGGACTTGCAAAATTTAGATTACGAAGAAATTATACAATCATTGTACGCCGCCGACCGCCGAGCCAAGGACACCCAGAGGTCAACGCAATGTAACAACACTATAGAAGAAGTTCCAGTTTTCCAGTAAAACGCCTAGGAATAATTCACCGTGGCTATAGAAACTACGTCGCGACTACGTAAACTCCTGTCCATTCGTCGGGAACGCGCCTAAAATCCAGCGGGAACTTCAGCAAGCTGCGACGTGCGCCAACGGATTGATCCATCAACGAGGAACGACCGCAAGAGGATACTCCAGAGTTCCAGACACATCGCAGGCCTGCCTGATTATACTGTGAGCCCGTTCCTTTATCTATCCTACCTTAGTTACCCCCTACTATTTGGGTATTTAGGGAGTTTTGTTCCTCAAAGGTCTGATGAGTTATTGTGCCTATCAGCTGTGCTATGACTACATATACCTACCATACCTATTCACTTCATAGCATCGCGCCTATACAATAACATTCATCGATACAAACCCATTGCCTAGTGCCTATATCTAGCATAATCTAGTGTATCTAGCTCATAACTAGGTATCCTAAACGCATTTCCAATGTCCGCTTGCTATTCTTTTACACTTGAAGTAAAAATATTTTCACTAAAATATACCTACCTACAAACCGAAATAGTAAACATACGAAGTTACTACGCAATTTAACCGAACTATTTAATTGCAATTTGCACCGCTTATATTTCACTTTAGAAGCATTTGCACTGCATTCCATAATAATTTAAATACGAGTAATTCCATAGCTTTGCAATCTTCAATGCTCATCCTTTAACAATTTATTTAGGCTGCTTTCTAAGCTTGTCGTAACAATCTATTCCAGTGGCTTCACGCATCGTTCGTCGCTCGCACTGTCTGATTGCATTGTACCTACGCGCCTGCGCTGCCGTATTGGGAACCGGTTAACGGTACCTAGCGACACGGCCGATCAGCTGAGCAGAGTGACGTCAGAGCGAGGAGCGTATCGTATGCCTATCATTGTTTACCTATTTGCTACGATCTATTAATTTTTCGACTGCATTTTATCGCAAGTTCATAATGTCGTGTGAAGATTTGTCGTTCAAAGACTTAGCTGCTAAACGTAGTTCTATTAAAGGACGCGTTACTAAGTTTAAAAACAACTTAGACATATTGGATACGTTGGAAAGTATTTCACAAATCGATCTAATCAAACTTGCGATGAAATTGACGAAATTTGAAGCGTTATTCACTGAATTTGACGAGTTGCAATGTCAAATAGAAATTCTTAATGATGATAAACAAGATACCGAGTTAGCAATAAGAGATTTGATTGAACAAGATTTTTACCATTGCGTATCGTTGGCTAAAGCATTACTTGAGAAAAATCCTACCTCTAGTCTAGGCTCAGTACATTCGTCAGCTCATTCTTGTTGTCATCATAACGATGGTTCTCATGGTGTCGTGGTGGGTTTCGATTGCCCGAGCTACGCATACCAAATTTTGATGGTAGCTACTTCCAGTGGTTGGAATTTAAAGATATTTTCATTTCCTTAGTTCATGATAATGTAAAAATCAAGAATATTCATAAATTCCAATACCTAAACTCTTACCTCACAGGAGAGGCTTCAAGAGTGATTTCATACCTAGAAATTTCTGACCGTAATTACAACGAGGCTTGAAAGATTCTATGTGAGCGCTATGACAACAGACGTCAATTAATAAACAACCATTTAAAGTCATTATTTAACATCGAATCTGTACGTGAGACAGGCAAGTCACTTTGGTTTATTATTGACCACGTCACAAAGAACCTTCGAGCTCTCACCAACCAACAGCCTAGGTTTACCTACCTACCTATGGTTTATGTGAATGTTGTGCATATTATATAATTAGAGTAGCATCTGCATTTTGTTGTTTTGAATTATTTTTTTACCAATGTTTATGCTTACTCTGTAAATATGCCCTAAATAAATAAATAAATACCGATAAATGGGATGTTCTTATTATTTATATCGTAGCGGGTAAATTAGATAATACCACTTACTTTAAGTGGGAAAAAAATAGGAATCACTTACCTGCCTGTAGCCTCTCAACGCCAGGGAAGATGTTCGCTTAGAGCAGCTTTTCTTCTTTTTGAACAAACTTGCTGACGTTCTAGAAACCTTATTCAATAGGTCTAAGCAAGATAAATCTGAAGAATCTAAATATATCTACAATCATAACCAAAAGCGTCAAACTAAAGCCTTAGTAACTACTTCTTCAAGGGAGAATCGTACTTCCTCTCAAACTAGCCCTTCACTGCATTGCGTAGCATGCAATCGTAAAGATCTTTGATCCACTTGGTCTGTTGTCTTTATGCACGATCAAGCCTAAAATAATCCTCCAAGAGTTATGGAGCCTTAAAATAGACTGGGACGAACCAGTACCCCAAGAAATTAAGAAATCTTGGCTAAAATTTACAGAACAGATTTCAGAGCTCTGTTCCCTAAAGATACCTAGATGAGAGATCTTTGATCCACTTGGTCTGTTGTCTTTATGCACTATCAAGTCCAAAATAATCCTCCAAGAGTTATGGAGCCTTAAAGTAGACTGGGACGAACCAGTACCCCAAGAAATTAAGAAATCTTGGCTAAAATTTACAGAACAGATTTCAGAGCTCTGTTCCCTAAAGATACCTAGATGCATTATAATTAACAATTTCTCCGTAATAGAACTACATTGTTTTACCGATGAATCTCAACGAGATTTTGGGACTACAATTTATCTAAAATCCCTTGACGCTAATGGTAAGAGCAACGTCTCTCTAGTATGCGCCAAGTCGCGAGTAGCCCCAATAAAACCTACTACTATTCCGCGCTTGGAACTTTGCGCTGCTCTGTTAGGCGCTCAACTTGCCAACACCGTCATGCAAGCTCTAAGATGCCCAATCAGTCGTCAAGTATACTGGACTGACTCAACTGTCGTCCTCGGCTGGCTTAGGTCACCCAGTAAGGCGAAAACCTTTGTTGCAAAAAGAGTTGCCGCTATCAATGACATAACCGACCCTTCTAGCTGGCGTCATGTACCTACCTCTATGAATCCAGCGGACCTCGTATCTCGAGGAGTAAATCCGGACCAAATAAACTCTCCCTTATGGTGGTATGGACCTGACTTCCTTTCGCAATCCGAATGTCATTGGCCTACAGAACCAGATTTTGTTGCAGCAGCTAAAGATATCAATAATTTCTTAAATTGTAATAAGAATGCTATCCTTGATTTTGCAGCTGTCCAGGGCATTGAATTTCGCTTCTCACCAGCATACGCTCCTCACTTTGGCGGCCTCTGGGAGGCTGGAGTCAAGAGTGTGAAGTTCCATGTAAATAAAATTCTCAAAAATACTCACCTTGCCTTTGAGGAGCTATCTTCTTTATTTGCCCAAATAGAAGCGATGCTGAACAGCCGCCCGCTTTGTCCTCTCAGCCCTTCACCCAATGACTATACTCCTCTTACCCCGGGACACTTTCTGATCGGCAGACCACTAACCTCGCTTCTATCGCCGTGTCTTCTTGCAGCCAACGTCAATCACCCCGACCGCTTCAAGCGTCTAGAGCAAGCAAGGCAGCACCTCTGGAAGCGCTGGGTCTAATGAGTACATTGCCGAACTTCAACAACGCACGAAGTGGCGTACACAGTGTGCTGCACTAAAACTAAATGATTTAGTGCTCATAAAGGAGGATGCGTCACCCCCCATATGTTGGCACCTTGGACAAATATCCAAGCTATTTCCTGGAGCTGATGGTCTACCCCGTGCTGCTGACGTCTCCACTAGGCAAGGGCTCGTGCAACGAGCCATCAACCGCCTATGCCTCCTTCCAAATGGAGACTCTCCTTGAAAGGCCTGTAGCCTCTCAACGCCAGGGAAGATGTTCGCGCCGCTACCAAACACTCCACAAGCAATAACAACACGCATTCATAAACGCTACACACGCACAGCACACATACATACATTCGCACCACATACGTCACTCAACATTCACTTAGGCAGATATTCAAAAGCCACCAAACAAAACGGCCATACTACAATTGTAAACCTATTTCCAATATTAAACCAATATTATCAAGAAACCATCTTTTCCTGTGTTCATCCCGAATAACTAGCATATTAATTTAGTACGCAATTTGTCATCATACCGTGCGCGACTCATTCCCATCCTATTAGTTTTAATTCACTTTTTTATTGTACTAAAATAAGTTTAACTTTTAATATTATACCTTAGTTTATGTTTATCTTAACACCATCCAGAAACATTGTCTTATAGCCTCATTGTATATATACATTGTCTTCATCCTAGAGTTACTTTCACTTACATTTATCTTAAGATCTACTAACCTCATCTCGCACCGGGAGCATGTACGGGTAAATCACCGTACAATAGGTCAGATATAAAGTCGAGTCAGCATACTTGCGCAAACGCGACGTATGGCTCGATCGTTTATGTATTACCTAGCATATTAATTTAGTACGCAATTTGTCATCATACCGTGCGCGACTCATTCTCATCCTATTAGTTTTAATTCACCTATTTTATTGTTGTAAATTACAGTTATCTTTTATCCTAGTTTATCTTTATCTCAAGCCCATTCAGAAACACTATGACTAACACAAAAGTTTCAGGGTAAACTAGGCTAACCAGAAAGCCACTTTGCTGGTCCAACCAACGGTAACGCAAGGCTTATCATGTAGCCGCTCAAACGGCTTATCCAGTTTATGCAAATCTACACTGACGGTAACGTGGGTACCACAAAATTATCACAACAACGACTAACAAATTACCCAATTACCCATTTAATGAGAATAAGGTTAAGCATACAATCATCACTAACGATCACTAACCTAGTTCTACCTACAATGAAAATTAAAATGTCTGAAACTTATTATCGTAACGCACTACGATGATATATCAATCATTTTCTTCTACGTCTGATAATCGAGTTTAACAGCTTCTACTAGAAACACTATCACTCTTAAACGTCCTAAGCATAACTTGGAATTGGCCAGAGAACTCGGGACACTTGATAAAAATTCCCAGCGTATTACATGAATTTTAAAAACACACAGTAGGTAATTTTCACGCGTAAAATCTTAAAATTGAATTTAATTTTTCTAGTGGTGCCACCTAATAATCATGAGTAAGAAACATTTTAATGTGCCATGTTAAAAATTTATGCACATAAGGATGCAGGTATAATTGCAACACCAAGATCGTCTGTACAACTCAGAATTACAACGAGTAAAAGTGCTACTTTTTACTTAGACTCTGATCACGTTTAAACGAAAGACCGTTAGGTATTATCAACACCACGAGTCGATTAAATAATGGCACTAGTAATATATTTCAACTATGGTCAGGTTACACTAACCAACCAACCGCACTCGTCTAAACAGCACTGCAGTTCACACGTCTATTTATTAAATAAACTATTTATAAAAGTTAC
Organism: Euclidia mi; assembly: GCA_944739405.2. Classification (NCBI taxonomy): domain Eukaryota; kingdom Metazoa; phylum Arthropoda; class Insecta; order Lepidoptera; family Erebidae; genus Euclidia; species Euclidia mi. The sequence continues at coordinate 30,761,001 of OX123186.2, read as the reverse complement.
AAGCTGTTCTACACAAAGCTAGTTTGGTCTAGCACAGTCTTACACTATGAACTAAGTATGATCGATTCGATTAGTTTACCAACTTTTGCACCGCTGCCCTGCGAAAGACAGTCTAGACCGGAGTTATTGTTCTAGATTTAGCAGAAAACCAACCTAAGCTGGGTGTTGGTTCTAAAACCAATATTACAACTGCACTAGAACAATAACTAGCACGTTTCACTCAAACGCACTTGCTTGTCGGCCTGTTCGCTCACTCTCTTTACTATAACTGTCCATAAAGTAAGACCGAGACAAAATAATCTATTTGCAAGCAAGCATGTGATCACAAGGTTCGTGAGTGCGAGCCACCCTCGCATGAAGGAATAAAAATAATTACTTTCTTTTTAACCGGTGTATCAAACTCAAAACCTCCGTTCGATATCTACGCTATAGCTAGGTCACTGTGGTATTCAGATAAGCCTACGCTAACATAAAATACAGCAAAGGTCGCAATTAAAACGTTCAGTATCTACCCACATTTTTTTTGTCTTTCTTCTTTAAGCTATTAAAAAGAAGATTATTCATGAGATCATGCCATGGAAAACACGACACCGTAAAAGTCAAAAGGGTTCCACAGCTCAGTGTCTCGTGTAGGAATTGAACCTACAACACAATGTGATGGTGATATCACCACAACGACCATAACATTTACAAGGTTAAATACGTAATGTTTCACATCTGCCGTCACTAAATAACATTGGCAGTACCAATAAAAAAAATCAGACAAAATACGCTCACCACGGTTGCAGTTGACAGTTCAGCTGATTCACCAACATAGCAGTGTTAGCAGTCGCCCTCGCTCGCGCCTTGTGGTTGCGCTGGTCTATGATCCCACTTCTGATGTCAGCGGGTTGCTTGAATTTTGGCCGGTATCACCACTTCACAGTTCACAGTTTGTTATACGTTCATACCAAATCAAATTAACAAAACTGACTATAATTATTTTGCATTACTGAACACGAAACGAGTGACAGTTTCTAGGTACTTGTTGTCCGCCCGGAGTCTCCTAGAGAAGTGATTGCTGTCGTTGCTCCGTTGAACGTCAACCGTCACCCCCCCCCTCTTCAACTGTAGCGCACGTCACACTAGACTCTGTCTAAGCGCGCCATCTTCACACTTCCGTTTCGTAGTCGTTGACGTCCCGTACTGATGACCATTCCGATATATATTATAAATTTTTTGGCATTTTTGTGTCATACGAATTATAGCTTTTAGTCTTTTAGAATAAATTTGGATCATTTTTTTGTTATCAGCAGTAGAACATTTTCTGTATCGCCATAACATATCTCGCTTACGCTTACAACATTTTTTCAGACCTTTGGTAATCCAGTTTTGCCTTTTTTCTGTATACATCTTTATTCTTTTCCGTAGGAAACACAAATCATAGAATAGTTTAAATAAGCCATAAAACTCATTTAATGCATCGTTAGCACTCGAGCAATTGTAGGTATTACTAAAAGTTAAACATTTTAAGCAATTTTTAAACTTCAAAATATTTTCTTGACAATAGTCACATCTGTTAATAAACCAGTAAGAAAATATACAAGATTTCTCTGCTGGACATTTTAATATTTGCGCAGTATTATCAGATAAATGTAGCTAACTCAGTGACTTCGCATTTGCTGCCTCTGATATTAAAATTATATTATCTATGCAAGTTCCGCTAGTCATACGCGTTGTTGTTCGCACACCTACTAATAAATTATAACTACTTAACAAATTTTCGAAATCCTATGATAACCTACTATTTCCTGAAATGTCTGTAGTTTTATTAATTTGATATTCTAGCTAGGTATGTTATATCTAATAAAGTGTATAATAGTGACTACCCATCCATATTCTTGTATATAAATGGGTTGTATTACCAGAGCAGCTGCCATAATTCTTACGTCGACTCACTAAAATAAGGCAATTGTTATCTTTCACAAATATACAATGCGAGAAAATACAAGCAAAAAGGGCCGTCAAGAAAAGTTCACACCAATTCAACGGTTGAAATATTTTGGTGTGTGTAAAAAATAGTGAAAGTGAATTGAAAAAGTTCTTCCTATTGATATGTAAGAGAGAATACGTAAGCAATTTACAAATCTATCTTACTAATTTAGGAAAACTGAGCCGTATCTTCTGCGAGATATGTAGGCCTATAGTAATGAGCGTCTTACCGACGAAAGAAAGAACTTTGACAACAATTCTGCCCAAACTAAAGAATACCGATGTTTACTAATCAACGTAAGTGCAAACTCATGCTTCTAGATCAACAACTCCATACTTGTAAAGGAATCACTATATATCCTTGTTTAATTCTAGGCCAAACATTTCTCGTTATCACACGCTCAAAACACGCAGCGGTACACGCGAACAAAAGAACAAACTGTTTTGCCACAGAATATCGAAACCGCATGCCCGATTAAATTACCACTGCGCTTCCAGCGAAATAGTCTCATCAAGTATACGAGCTTAATGATTTAGTTCTGTGTTCGGCAACAGACGCATATGTGTCAGAATTTTCCACAGAAACGTAATGTACTTAGAAATGACAGCAGACAGCCAGAAAAAACAGATAAAACAATAATCTCGTCTATCTCATGGCTATTGCCGCTATAAACAATACATACGCTGTGTGGTTTTATCTTGTGGACAAAAATGGTTTTTGCTAATATTAGTCCAAGTAATTTATTCACTTGTGTAGCGTCTATAAGTTTGCGTAGAAGTTTGTATGAAATATTTAGCATAACATACCAAGTGAGTAACTGTGGTAATGTAATATACCTACCTCACATCCAATAATAAGTAACGGGTGGTCCTTAAGTTCATTTACTGCTGGTTTATGATAGTCCACCAATGAGCTGTGCTTATCACCGACCTAGAATCCAAAACTAAATAGAATTTCTGCCTTTCCAGACAAACTGCTGACCGTTTTCTCTCTTAAAACTTTGGCGTCACCGCTAGCCGATAATGCTCAAAGACGATTAAATTTCATATGTGTGAGTGAGATGTGCCAAATATTTTCCGATGTCCCTTAAAAGGAATGTACCACCTTATTTTGTAAAATAATTAAAATATGTTGTCCATATAGGACAACCAAATTTAGATAATTATTGACATAATTCAAGTACGTCGATAACAATTTGCAACATCTAAAAGCTACAAGGCCAAAACATTGATTTTAATGTTGAAGACACTTGGACTGAAATTGGTTAATTTTCTGCTTTGAACTGTCTGGGAGTTGTAACGATAGGGACGTGTGTTGCGATATTAACAGTTTGAAGTAATTGCTCATATGTGGTTTGGTAGAATTACTTGGTAGACTTGTATACAAGCGTTTTATATTATTATGTAATATCTGATCCATGCTTGCGTGGTCATTAACTTGATATAGTGCCTATATATATCTTCGTAACAAAATTAGGAGGAATGTTTGGTACATTACGTCATATCATCAGCCTTTAACAGTCCACTGCTGGACTAGGCCTCTCCTTTGAAAGGAGGAATTGGCCTACTATACCACGCTGGCCAAACGGATTGGTATAGGGTTTTTATCAAGTTTTCCTTATCTTACAGAGCTGTTCTCTGCATTGTATGTTCCCTCTGTCGGCTCTTACGACACCCACGAGATGACATGGGGTGGTGACAATTCGTATTCTTAATCCGTCACCACACGGACGCGTCACCACACGGAAGTACATTACGTAGATCTAGGGAATTATTTTACCTATATTTTCCTAAAAAAGACGTATGTACTGCAGATTTATAAACACTTGTACAAGGGCAATAAGTCGTGAGTTATTTGAAAGCAAGGTACATTGCCAGAACGGGACGATGGCAGCTGATTCACTGTTAATAAAACAGCACAACAGCACCTCTTTTCATCATCGTCAGCCTTTAACAGTCCACTGCTGGACTAGGCCTCTCCTTTGAAAGGAGGAATTGGCCTACGTATAGTAGCACGCTGGCCAAACGGGCCAAACGGGTTGAAATACGGTTTGTATCAAGTTTTCCTTCTCTTACAGTGCTGTTTTCTGCATAATATGCTCCCTCTGTCGGCTCTTACGACACCCATGGGATGTTATGGGGTGGCGACATTCCGTATTCTTAATCCGCCACCACACGGACAACACACCACCGCCTCCAGCCACCAGCAACTCTTTTAGTAGCTTTGAAAACTTTTGTCACGTCAGGAACACAGCGTGCCAATATTTTACGATGCTATTGCCTAAAGGTACTTACTTCAGTTAGATCTCTTCCCGCGCAGCCACTAAATCTGGACGGGCGTTCCTCTTAAACTTTATAGTTTTACTACCAAATGTACGGCAGTTGCTATGAGCTCAGCAAAGCACAGAAGACGTGAACACTGAAAGCCTATTTGTAAGTCTCGACTTTCCGCTCCAATCGCTCTAGGCTGTCCTACACATTTCTGGTAATAAAAGTTGTAAATTTCCAACGTATGCTCCCAATTTAATTTAGTTCCGACACAGATTCAAATAAAATACAATATTTTCTCCGAGGTTTTTGTTGCGAAACTGGGATATTGTATATGGAATTTGCTTGCTCGAGCGGCAACAATGGATACCTGAACTGTATTTCTATTGTGCAGCTTGTATTCAAGTTGTAAGATGTAGCAGACAATGCGAAATTTCTGGCCCCGCAGGCATTTAGTTAGCTGTAAATTGTCGAGGGCTCACAATCTCACAAAGGATTGTTAGTGTTTGGTGAACGCAATTTAGTGTTAGTTTTAATAGTGTATTTATGTTTTGTGTAATGATATTATAAGGTCGAGAACCTGAAAAGTTGTATTTCAGACTATAAGATTGTATGGATCAATGGTTGAAAAGACACCATTGTTGCAGAATTATTACTTATTGTGAAGGACCAACATGTACAGCGGGATAACAGCCTAGGGCTACTAAACTGTACAAGGGGAGTGATTAAATGCTAAGGGCCTAATCTAACTTGTTAACCTACACTATCCTAGAGTCGTAGCCTATCACCTATACCTAATATCCTATCCTAGTTATCCTAATCCTTATCCTAAACCTATCCTAACTTGCACCTAGCGTAAAATGCGTATAGACTTGGTGCTTTGTGGTATTCTGTGATACAGACCAGCACTTATACGCACCTACTACTAAGCGCCTAACCTATGGCACGTACTATCGTGGTACTACTGTGGTATGCTGTGACACAGACCTACGATTCGTACGCGCCTAGAACCTAACCCTATTTGTTCCTACAATCCCTATTAGATTCTAGCCCTACTATACGTATTTATATATAATTATATATAAATACGTATAGTAGGTAGATAGGTGCGGGATATCTGCCACCGGAGACCTATGATGACAGACGGACTGTGGGTAGGACTTAGGTATGGTGGAAATGGTTTTCTGACGGCCAACTCGACAGACTCACCGAGCTGATCAGTACTGATTGCTAAAGGTGTCCTCGCCACCGTCAGAGGTATGGGAAGGATATCGAGGCAAAGTCGGATTAAACTTGTGACTGCTTTATTTCTTAAACTACATGACCTTATATACTAAACTTATCTTATGTACACACACGCAACTTTACGGTTGTGTGCTGTGTGTGTAAGGTGCCATCTCAGCGGTATGTACCTTAGGTGAGTACGTGATTTTCTCTTAATTGAATGAAAATCACGAACAATTATTGTTGCGGTAAAAACTCACGTAGGATTATATCGCTGAAATGGCATGTTCATGTGTGAACAGGAACTATTAAAACACTAGCTGACCCAGCAAACTCCGTATCGCCTTTTTAAGAGTGTTTATTTAATTCACTTTTTTCCAAGCCCCTTTTCCAAAGTTACCATTGACTTAGCGCTTAATCTCTTATCATTTCAGAGTTTATAAATTATGAACAAACAAACATAGATTTTTATTTAATATTGAATTCCCCATTCCTTAAAATATCGGAGACGATACCCATATCGACTTTCAAAAATAATCCCATCCGCCATCTTTGATTTCCTATCCGCCATCTTTGATCACGAAATAGATATTGTATTTGGATTCACCATCCCTTAAATCACCAAAGACAATACCCATATTGATTTGTAAAATTTTCCCATCCGCCATCTTTGATTTCCCATTCGCCATCTTGAATCACGAAATAGATGTTGTATTTGGGTTCCCCATCCCTTTAAACATCGCAGGCGATACCCATATTGTCACGAAATAGATGGTGTTTTTGAATTCCCCATTCCTTAAAATATCTGAGACGATACCCATATCGACTTTAAAAAAAATCTCGTCCGCCACCTTTGATTTCCTATCCGCCATCTTTAATCACAAAATAGATGTTGTATTTGGATTCTACATCCCTTAAATCATCGGAGACGATAACCATATTGATTTTTTTTAATTTTCCCATCCGCCATCTTTGATCACGAAATAGATGTTGTATTTCGATTTCCCACCCCTTAAAATATCGAAGGCGATACCCATATTGATTTTTAAAATTTTCTCATTCGCCATCTTTGATTTCTCGTCCGCCATCTTGGATCACTAAATAAATTTCATATTATTAATCAGCGTCCCGAAAATCTCGAAAACGAAACCCATATAGATTGTTACGTTATCCCCCTATTACGTGGGACCTAAAAATTCATGGCGAAATGTGGGTGTAATATTACACCTCTGCCTACCCCTTCGGGGAAACAGGCGTGAGTCTATAAAAAAAATATATAGATTGTATCCTTGTCGTTTGGCCTTTTTTTGCCTTTGACCCAACCCTCCCCCTTCGCGTTTGTCCATTTTATTATTTTTGTCTGGCCCCTAAAAGTTGTGACGTAATTTTATATAGCCTATAGCCTTTCGGAATAATTGGGCTATTATGGGCAATAACAATTTTTTAAATTCGACTGCTAGTTCCTGAGATTATTCAACATTATCTTTTAGCCTTTTTAGCCTTTTACCCGGCCCCAAGGGGTCGAAGCGTTATGTTATGTAGCCTATAGCCTTCCGAAATAACTGGGCTATCGTATACAAAAAGATTTTTACAGATCCGACCGGTAGTTCCTGAGATTAGCGCGTTCAAACAAACAAACAAACAAATAAACAAACAAACAAACTCTTCCGCTTTATTATATTAGTATAGATGACTCAAAAAAAAAAAAGGATTTAAGTATTAAACTAAACAACTGCATCAAACCTATTTGTGAAACAGTAAAAGACGTTAATGCTTAATACAAGGATATAACAGTAAAAATACAGGATATTGTTAAGGAAGCACTAGGTGGCAAAATGCCTCAGAAATATCAAGGATGGATGACAAATGAAATCTTGGGACATATTGATGAGCGACGACAGTATAAAGGTATAGATGAAGCCAAATATAATGAGAAAGATAAAATTATTAACTTAAAAATTATAGCAGCAAGACAACAATGGCTTTCCATGAAATGTTCAGAAATAGAATTATTACAACGTAAACATGATAGTCACAATTTGCACAAAAATTAAAAGAATTCACGAACACTAATAGGAAAGGTAATCAAAGTACTTTAGATAACAAAAGTGGAGTAATAGCTATAGACGAGGAAGAAGTTTGTGAGATCTGGGAGGAATATGTGTAAGACCTTTTTAAAGATGACAGACATGAATCTATAAGTACAGAAGATAATGATATGGATGGATCCACAAATTTTAAAATCCGAACTACTTACAGCTTTACAACGCATGAAAGGGAATAAAGCAGTGGGCGCCGACGGTATACCTGTGGAGATTCTGAAATTGCTGCATGATTATAACTTAGATGAATTACTATTATTTTTAACACTTTGACAGCGGAGCGTTTAGAGCGCCGCTTGATACGGTACGCGGGCGATTTTCTGCATAATTGTTAACATCGTAGACGGACAGGACTATATGGATAATTCTTTTTGTGTATATAAAATCTACTATTGTATTTTATGGATAATAAATAAAAACAAATTATATTATTTATGTTAATTTATTAAAAGTAATTAAAAATGTTCATTTTTTCAATAAAAAAAAAGTCATACAGACTCCTTAGGTCTTTTCAAATGTGATATTTTTTTAGTGTGTGGTACTTTTTGAAGCACATTATCATAACATAATGGCACGTTACAGTCAGGGCAGTAAAAAGCTGTCTACTTACGTCCTCGTTTCCCAGTTTGGTGTTTGATAGTGTCGGCGCAAACTTTACAGACCCACGTGACATTTGCCTTCTTTTCTGTAGATGGTATTCTTTCAAGGAAGTGCCTTCCCATTAATCACGTTCTAACTATAGACAAACATTGCATATGTGTGTGTAGCATATAAACTCAGCTACAAACGCGTACAACGCGGCTCACGATAAGACGTCGTGTTTTTCTAATAAACAGTATGAAAGGCGATCACGAGTGCTACTCGTGATTCGCGAATAAGGGAAAAATATGAATGCCGAGCTGAGATCGTGATCCGCTGTGAAAGTGTTAAGAAACTTTATAATTCTTACAATGCACTCCCTGAAGACTGGCTCTTGTCCATTTTGACGCCTTTACCCAAAAAGGCCAAAGCCAAACATTGCGGTGACCATAGAATAATTAATGTCATGAGCCATATTTTGAAAATATTCCTACAAATCTTACACAATATAATTTATAAGAAAGTAGAAGAGAACCTAAATGAAACACAGTTTGGATTTAGAGCTGGGTTGGGTACAAGAGATGCTCTTGTGGCTATTCAGGTTCTCATACAAAGATGCTTAGATGTTCAAATGGATGTACACTTGTGTTTCATAGACTTTGAAAAAGCTTTTGATAATGTAAAACATGATAAGTTGATGGAAATATTAAAAACGATTGGAATAGATGGTAAATATATAAGATTTATAGAAAAATTATACTGGAATCAAACAGCTAAAATAAGAATTGATAACTCACTAACCAATGAAATTAAAATTGAAAAAAGTGTAAGACAGGGGTGTATCTTGTCACCATGTTTATTCAACCTCTACTCGAATATGTTTTTAATAAGGCTTTCGAAGACCTGGAACTAGGCATTCGTGTTAATGGCCAGCTGATACAAAACATACACTATGCCGACGACACTGTACTTTTGGCCAATAACCCTCATGACCTTCAAATTATGTTAGAAAAACTAAATGATGCGCTTTTGGAATCTGGTTTAAAAATAAATACAAATAAGACTAAGTACATGAAAGTTAGTAAGGATATGACATCTTCAGTAGTGGACTCTATTGAATTAAAATTAAATAACACAAGTTTGGAAAAAGTTCATAAATATAAATATCTTGGATGCTGGCTTCACGAATCATGGGAACCGGAACATAATATTGAAGTGAGAATAGAAATTGCCCGAAGCACCTTTCAGAGTATGAGGAAATTGTTTACCAACAGGAGAATTAATCTCAATCTGAGATGACGGATGGTAAAATGCTATGTTCTCCCTGTTCTGATGTATGGATGTGAAAGCTGGACCCTAAAACAGAACTTAATTGACAAATTAAAGGCGTTTGAAATGTTGATTTATCGTAGAATGTTAAAAATTAAATGGACGGATAGAATAACTGATGAAAAAGTATTAAATATTATGAAAAAGGTTATGGAAGTAGTTACGATCAAAAAGAGGAAAGCAGCCTTTTTTGGACATATATATAGAAACCATAAATACAACTTATTAAGAGTAATTATTGAAAGAAAAATAGAGGGTAAATGGGGTAGGGGTAGAAGAAGAACTTCATGGACCAGAAACTTGAGATACTGGTTGAAGGCAGAGAGTACAGAGACACTAATTCGCATGACGGAAGAGAGGACAATATTATGGACAACTGGTCGCCGACCTCCGGTATGAAGATGGCACATGAAGAAGAAGAAGATGATGATGAGATTTTCTACACGCTACTGGGTGTAGGTATTAAAAAATAAAAATAATATATAAATCAATAATCAACCTAGCCAACATTGAAACATACAAGCGAGTATTCCCCCGTAAAAATAATTTGAACCCGAAATATAATAAGTATTTTTGGGAACTTCTTAGGCTGGAGTAGTAACAGGTGGTCGTGTATCTGTAGCTGTCCATAGAAACGTTCGATCTCCTCCAGGAGCTGAGGTGTGAACGAGATAATTCTGCCATCATACATCTTCAGCTTTGTCAGCTGACTCTGCCCAATAGACAGATCTCTTTTGAACATTATGGAACCTATATTCTGCTCGATCGCCTCTTGAACACCCTTACGGCCAGTTCCAATATTCGGTCCATCCATGGATTTTGAGATTCGAGATTCGAGTTTGACATATTTTGTATGGAGCTTATATCGAAACGAATCCAAAATCTCAAAAAAAATGGATAAATCGAATATTAAATGCCGTAGTTAGTGTTGTATTGGCGGCAATCGCGAGGCAGAGACTTAGAGATCTGTCTATTGATCCGCCGATACTTAGACATATCGTCGGAGGACTGCAGAAGCATCCTACGCCTTATCTTCTATAAGCTAGAAGGTTAGAGCAGAGATTTTATGGGCTCTTTGAATCGTTTTGGGCTTAAAGAACTTTAAGCCCGTAGTATGGACGGCATCCACGAACCTGTCACCAAAGTGGTCCACATCTACGCACTCCCCCAGGCAATCGAAGTGGTTTCGCACTTCAATCTGAAAGCTCTCGGGGTTTTGGATTTGAACTGGTCCACCAGCTCTGGACTTATCCAGGTCTACTTGCGGCATTCTCGTTTTTTGAAAAAGGAATTCATCATGAAGAGTACTTCCTTCTCCATGAAGCTAGTCAGCAAGTGCCCCCGCGCATTTGGATATGGACACCGGCCATATCCAAATTGGCTACTCTTAGCTCATTTTGCCTAGTTTCACGTTCAATTATGATTAGTTTCTTTAATTAATAGGAGATTCTGTTAAGTTATGCTGTTGATTATGTAAAACTATTCTGTATGTCCAAATATTCAATAAAAACTGTAGTTTAATCAATGTTCTTTTACACTTCTTACATTGTAAATTGCTTTTTTTATCTTTTTTTTCACTACGGTGGGAACTCTCCCGATTGGCCCGCCGTTGGTGTTGGCGGGCCCCGTTTTGTTATGACTTGGGAGGCGGCGCGGACAATACGCCGCCTCCTTGCCTTTTGGCGGACGGGGAGCAGACCCAGCGCTCGCCGTCCGCAGGCACTAAAAGAGGCCGCAGAGGATAGGGAGGACGGCAACCTGGCAACACCGCATCTCCTCTTCCTCTGCGGCCGACCGCGACGCAACAAACCGGCTGCTCTACGAAAAAACAAAGTAATTGCAGTCAAGCAAAATTATCAGGAGGAGCAAAAAACCGAAAATCACAAATTTAAAACGTACTGCCGACAACTTAAGTACTTTTGTCATTTTATAATTTGTAAAATAATTAGTTATATTTGTTTCAAAGCATTTTTTTTAGTAATAATTGAAAAATTTCCTTTAAATTGAAAAAAATATTTTGCTATAGACATAAAATTAATTTTAAATAAAAAGAACAATTCAGTAACAAAGTAACTACAGTCAATTTGTTTTTTAAATAATTTAAAAAGAGATGGACATTAGGTTTTAGTTTTAATAACAAAGCAAATGCATTTAATTGTTTTTTAACAAAGATAATAAAGCCATTTAAAAATTAATATATCTACTATAAGATTTGTTGGCTTTTGCTTTTTATGAATCACATAATTTGTAAGAATTGTAAAAACTAGTTCATCTTAGGATTTATTAAGATAAGTGTCACTCAAGGAATAGGGCATGTATATAACAGTTACCTAAAATAAATTCCAAAATCATAGATATAAGTTATAATCATATAATGAAGTATTCAATCAATCCGCCTATCGCAGTCCACTGCTACACATAAGCCTCGCCCAACACGCGCCACAGTACACGGTCCTCAGCCTTCCGCATCCAGTCTGTCCCAGCCACCTTTTTCAGGTCGTCGGTCCACCTAGCCGGGGGCCGCCCTACCTTACGCTTGCCGAGACGTGGTGTCCACTCTAGAATACGCTTGCTCCATCGGCCATCAGTCCTTCTACAGATATGGCCAGCCCACTGCCACATGAGCCTACTGATTCTGTGAGCTATGTCGGTAACTTTGGTTCTTTGTCGGATAGCTTCGTTTCGGATTTTATCCTTCAAAGAGACGCCGAGCATAGCCCGTTCCATAGCTCGCTGCGTGACTTTTCGTTTGTGGACTAGTCCCACTGTGAGTGTCCACGTCTCGGCACCATACGTCATAACAGGTAGGACGCATTGGTTAAAGACTTTGGTCTTCAGACATTGCGGTAGGGGCGAAGAGAAAACTCGACGTAACTTGCCAAACGCTGCCCAACCCACTTGGGTTGGGCAGCGTTTGGCAAGCTACGTCTCATTAGGATCCAGTTGGATTCTGCGGTCGATTTCTTTCTTGAAGTTTTTTCAACCAAACTGGACTACTTGACCAAGGTAGACATACTCTTGAACAACTTCGAGCATCGATCCATCGACATAAACCGGTCCCGGCACAATGTGCTCGTTGAACATAATCTTGGTTTTATGCAAGTTCATGCCAAGACCGACCCGTCGAGAGGATTCATTTAGGCTGTGCAGCATCTCACTCAGCTCTTCCAGGCTCTCTGCCACGATTTCGATATCCTCGGCAAACCGAAGGTGGGATATGTACTCGCCATTAATGTTTATGCCCCGTCCAGTCCAGTCCAGCGTCTTAAAGACGTCTTCGAGTGCGTTGGTGAAGAGCTTAGGGGATATTACATCCCATTGCCTCACCCCTATACGCAAATCTATGGGGCTGGTTTTACTGTCCTGGAGCTGGATGGTCATAGAGGCCGTGTCGTACAAACATCTCAACACCTCGATGTAGCGCCAATCGATGCAACACCGCTGCAGAACTCCCTCGAACTTGGAGGTTACGGTTTTGCCATCCGCAGTATTGAGTTTCGACAGATGAATTCTACCAAGCTGGCGAGCGAAGACTTTGGTGCCTCGATTCTGTACAATCGCATCAAATTAATATATACTTCCGATCACACATAATGAAGTCAATCTCGTTCCTTGTCCCAGAATCGGGGCTTCGAAATGTTCACTTTCTATGAGGCTTCTTCTTGAAGAAGGAGTTCATTAAGCATAGCTCCTGGGACTCCAGAAAGTTGACCAGCATTTGCCCCCTGTGATTTCGGCGCCCCACGCCATAGGGCCCGATTTTCCTTTCGCCGCGTACTTGTTCTCCCACTTTGGCATTAAAATCCCCCATAACAACGCTGTAATGTGTCTTGGTGGTATGATGTAGAGCCCTAGCAACATCCTCAAACATGGCTTCGACTATGTCATCGCAGTATGTCGAGGTCGGCGCATATACCTGTACCACCTTCAGAGAGTACCGTCCTGTCTGTGACCCTTAATATGAGGTACGCTACCCGTGTCGACACACTGCTGATTTCTATAACGCTGTTCACTAACAGCGTTATAGAAATCAGCAGTGTGTAAAGATTTGTTAACGAGGAAACCGACACCGCCCTGAGAGGGCTGATCATCTTCTCGAAAGTAGAACAGATTGCCTGAATCAAAGGTTATCGGACAGATTATTAACAAATTGATTAGTATTTCTTATAGACATCCAAATCAGAACAGAAAAATAGGTACTACTTTATGTATGCCTTCGATATATTTCGTAAATAGGTATTTACAAAATCTAAACACACAATACAAATAATTGGACATTTGCACTTACATTTGTGCTAACAGAGGCTCAAGCACGAAATATTTGCGAATTTGATAAGTAAACGTATCGAGTCCTCGATATCAGAATTATAGCAGCCAGCACCAACCAATTTTGACATCTATCGTTTACTCGATGACTTTGCATTAGTATCGTAACGGTATCGTACATTGGGATGTGGCCATTTGAGCTAAATGACCGTCTTATTGAATAAATGGTACGTTCCAAACAAGGTGAAATAGTTAATATTAATAAAATTTGTATTGTAAAAACTCCTTTGTAGAAAACATAAAAAATATTTTATGGTTTCCGAATGTCCTTTCTTGTCATCGTCAGATGACGGACTTGTGTCAATAAATAAAAATGTAGTAAATCAAAATACGAGTAATTAAGTCATTGGCACATTGTTATATAAAGAATTAGGTAAATACTATTATGGAAGGTGTTCGTGATACATTATTTTATTTTGGTTAAACTGCGTGAATACTACAATATAAAGTGTTCAACGAGAAAATTATAATAATATAAGTTTACAAGTTTCATTGTTGTTGGAACACCTTAAATGTATGATGTCTAAAGAAGATCTCGGTTATTTGTATAGCTAAGAAGCATGAAGTTTTATATAGAAGCTAATAAAGTGGACCAGTGTTATGTACCTGACATTCAATGCCTATTTTTATAAGAATATTTAGTTGAAAATAAAATAATAGTTATTGTTGTATTGGTGTTTTTAATTTATTACTACAGCCTAATAAGATTAAGGCCTACCTCACATTGGGCGTCAGCGTTACTCGAGCGTACACCCAGCGTGCGCTCGGCGTTCACTCTGTAGCACAAAGTGAACCGCGCCGGGCTCACGCCGAACGGACGCCGAGCGTACGCTCGAGGAACGCTCATGACCAATGTGAGGGAGGCCTAATAGACAGCTATCTTATCACATGTCTTCTGACTAAAGCGTTCGTTTTTTATTGATATTCAGTCATATCCGAGAGGGCTAGGTAAGACGCTGATATAAGACTCACGAATTATTTACGGCAGATACTGGTCCGTCACCTAAATGTTATTATTATACTCACTGTGCCCACATATTATTTCTTCAAAATAAGAGGGTTTTAAAACAACCTTACAAACCCAATTTTACCCCCTTAAAGATACAATATTAAAATCCTCCCTTAGTGTTATAAAATAAATCCGCGGTCCAATTTGTATTTACTTCGGCGTTTGATTATATCAAAGAAATATAACCCTCTCTGGATTATATGTTAGTCAGGATAAGTTTTTTTTATACTTGTAGAATAGAGCACCTACTTATTTGTAGAGTAGAATACGCAGGAGTGTTAAAAGAATCTCTAAATAACATCCTATGTTCATATCAGAAAATTGATATGATGTCGATGTCGATTAGTACTTTGTTTTTCGTATATAGATAATTTTCACACATATTTTTATATGCTTGCAACCAAAATATGGGGTTATTTACTACATATTTAAAGAGGCGAAATTTGCGTGTTTGCTTCTTTATTGTGTCAATAATCAGGTCCTACATTCAAAAGGAACACATAAAATATGAATCTACATAAATATTCGTCATAAAAATGCTCAGAAGGTATAAATACGATACATATATATGTTTCGAATATTTTCTCACCAACAAATTCTAGGTGAAAATTGTTTCGACAAAATGACATTAGATTTACATTAGGTTTACTTTGCTTAAGTTCGTGCTGCCGTTGTTTGCTTATTTGTTAGAAAACTCGATACATTTACATGACATTTACCGCAGGATTGTCGTCGAAAGTAGTTTGTGCTGCCAATATTAGTTGCATCTTACGCACGATAGGGGCGCTGTACAATTGCCATACAAAATTTGACATTTACGATACGAATACTTTCTCGATAGTTTTTCGTGCTAGGGCCTCTGTAGCTGTTCTCGAACGTAAACTGTGGCTATTTTGCATTTTAAACATTTTCTAAACAAAACACACAAGAATCACAAGCCTCGGCAAAATAATGACACGAAGTTGTAAGTGTTGTAACTGACAAGTTTAATTGTAGGAAAACTGACATTTGAAAGGTGATAAAACCGAGTAATGTCAAATAATTTAGACATTTGAAATTTACAAATGAACGACAGCATAGTAAAAACCAAGTAAATGGGATATAGTAATCGCTTGATGTGATTTACAATACAGAAACAAAGCAACTGTTATTCAGTTTTACTTGCTTTATTTTTACGTTTACAAAATTGCGATATTGACCATTTTTAACAATCCAAAAACAAAGTAAAGTTGTTTGATTTTCTTAAAGCCAGATAAAGGGGCTTAAAAATAAATTTATATCAAATGAAAAGCCAATTAAATCATTTCACAACGTAAAAACAATGTAATCGACGTGCATTTACTTTGTTTTTGCTTAGACATTGTGGTTTACTTTGTTTTACCGTAGATATGTTGGACAAGTGCCTGCAGTTACTTTATTTTACAAAATTTTATCTCCAAAAATAAAGCCTTTTCGATGATTTTGTGCATGTAGCAGTATCCGTTATAGGCAAAATGTTCCAAATATGTAAAAAAAAACAGATTTTGAAAAATATGTTAGTTGCTTTGTTTTTCCGTAGCACAGCCGAAACGGTGTGCTCCCATTTGGTCGCGGGAGATAGGGCGCGCGGCAACGCAACACCGACACGCCTCTCCTTCCTCGACCGCACCCGACTGCGAGGGACAGAAAGAACTGTTCCCCGCACCCGCACCTTTGGACGCATGCTGCGCAGGCCTCCATCAAGCCCACGCGGTGCGTCCACTTCCGGGATCCCGCTTAGCTTCACCGTGGGTGCCCTAACCACGGTTACTGAGCCCTCCACCACGACAAGGTGGAGATCCCACAGGCGGGCATTGTCTATTGCTACATACCTACAGGGTGTAAAAGACCCTTAACGAAAACTGAAATTCAATATTGTACCAATCATTACGAACATTTTCTACTTCGGCACCATACGTGGGAAATTACTGTTTCAGGAGATATTGAGGCTCAAAGTCACGACATTTTTTTCTAATTATTCCAAAATCGTGTTTTGAATGATAAATATAAACTTTCTTCCAAATAAACATAAACAAAATTTTCAATATTTCCCTTAAATATACGGCTTTAAAATTCCCTAAACGCGATGTACGCGCGCTATGAGCCATCAGCCCAGCTGTAGGCGAGATTATTACATTGGCATTGGCATTACCCTCGGCCGCGCGACCAAATGATCATAAACTGCCGCCGTTAGAGCGGTTTCAGATTAGGGTATTTTTCTGCGCGTATTCAGTCGTTTCAGCATTTGCGCTTACACGCGCGATACGTTATGCGCTTCAAAAAACCAAACTCGCGTAAACGCGCATATTTCGAAACGGTAGTGACATCTTGTTAGTGTCAACATGGATTCTGACGGCTCACGCTTATATTATGAGCTTAGAAGCGCGACTACGCTCGTACGAGTTGCGCGTGTGCCAAAAGGCGCGCCTATACGCGCCCACTTCCAAAAACGAGCTTATATGCACGTATAAAACGCTAATCTGAAACCGCCCCTAGGTACCAGCCGACGCCGACCGCGGCGCGCGGCGTACGCTGTAGGTAGATACGGCCGGTGTAGGTACGATACATTTCTCGCGCCAATTTTTTCTGCAAGCGCGCTCTATACATACCGGCTAATAAATGTGTCTATTTTTTAAACTTAAAAATTATTTCGTTACCCACGTATTATTTTCGCGTAGTATGACTTGGCATGATGTGCAAAACGAGTAGACTTCACCTTAGTGATGGGTCTTGTGACACTCTGTATATACAAAACATTCGATTTCAAAAATATCTTAGGAATTACGTAATTACGTAGTTACGTAATTAGACTACCAAAATTAATAATTGGTTACGTAATTAATATATCCATAATTTTGGAAGCCTTAGTCCCGCTGCTAGTACGGACTTTCATTATGAGAAGGGCAAGGCCACACAGTCCGCCGCGCTTGACAACTGCGGGATAGCAATCTTAAAATATATTTTGAAAACGTTATGGTATTTACAACAGATAATTAATATTATTTGAAGCAATTAATTACAATTATATATTTATATATTATCTTCTTGGATTTGCGCGAATGTTACACATTGAAATTAAACTACAGTTTACGGATTTTATCGCGTTGTATTGGTTTCACTAAGTTATTACATTTGAAACTAAAGATCTAGAAACTAGATCTAGAATTCTGTAAAGAATCTAGAATTCTAGATCTAGAATTCTGTAAAGAATTCGAAACGTCGGCTAGTAATAAATTAAAAATATAGTTTCTAGATCTTTAGTTTCAAATGTAATAACTTAGTGAAACCAATACAACGCGATTAAATCCGTAAACTGTAGTTTAATTTCAAAATTATATATTTATTTCAAAATTACATAACCACGCCTAACCTTTATTTCAATACAATACATCGTTAACGACGACTCTGTTAAATATTCTACTTACTTATACTGTGACTTATAGGATTCAGCGATGTACGCCTGAGAATGTTTCTAATCTCGGAAATATTCCCAGTAGGAATATAGCCAAATTCGCAGCAATGTTCCCTGAGGTTCCAAAATAAATTTCCTTGACGAAAACAAATCTGATTTGTGTTTCCTTTTTGTACTAGTAGGAGTTCTTGCAAGTATATAAGTATGCCGCTTTTTTATTTTTGGAAAATATATTTCATAGCTTGGAACAAAAAGTACGAGACTCGTAACAGCAATTTTTTTTATAAATTAGGACTTAAACCGTTCAGAGAGTTAAGTCATATATTTGATTTCTGTACATAAAGTAGATGAAAAATGCTTTATTTTTTGTGTTTTGTTTAGAAGTGGTATCTTAATTACTGTCGACTTGAAACTGCGACTTTATAAAATACTAGAGGATGCCAGCAGCTACGCCCATTTTTGTATAAATTTACCCGTTTTGGCCGATCCCGTAGAAATTTCGGGAAATCCCTTCTTAGTGCACTGTTATATCTTAAAATACATGGTTAGATATATAAAATAAAATGTCTTAATTAACATGTTTAGTGCAACATGTGTATAGGTAACATTTTTCCATTCAGTCAGCATTTTCGCCATCCTGTTGTTTTCCATTACTAATTGCGTCGGTGTGGATTTGAACGTCGTCGCTGATACCTATATTTTCAATTTCGATTGTAGAAATTATAATAAATATCTTTTCAGTGTCATAAATTTTTTTTTAAAAAAACCGAATCTTGACCCACCCGTAACAGTGGTGTCAGAAGTGGGATACAGCAATCGTTTGGCTGATATCCCGTATATAAATACGCGGAGTGCGTTTATGAACTTTTTGCGAACTTACAAATCTTTACAAACTCTTGTTGTGCAAAATCACGAACTTTGTATCCTGCTGCATGCTGGTGGAACTGCGACAGTAAGTCTTAACGATAAGTGAGCCTGCCATCCTAACGTGTAGCCGCCACGAGGTCGTCACCGCGGGTTACACTCGCCACGTTTTACCGCCACGTGCTATCACAACGTGGTCATTGCTACTCCCGATTCTTACCTGACTGTGTAGTCGGGTCCCACTGCAGAAATCCTGTGCGACTAGGTACTTACCTGGTCAGTGCTGCTGCCGCGCGCACTGTCTGTTGCGCCATATACCTGTCCTCGTTGCTGCCCAGGCGCCCTTAGCGTACTGCCTGTACGCCACGTGCCCAACTGCGCTGCAGCCCCAAGGCCCTGTTGACGTGCTGTTGCGCGTCCAGTGCCCCTTACTTACCTGGATCCTGACCTGCGCGAAATCTGCGATGTACGCCACACTCCGACTCGCTGTGTTGCTGTGAGTTGAATATTTTGTCATT
Organism: Euclidia mi; assembly: GCA_944739405.2. Classification (NCBI taxonomy): domain Eukaryota; kingdom Metazoa; phylum Arthropoda; class Insecta; order Lepidoptera; family Erebidae; genus Euclidia; species Euclidia mi. The sequence goes on along the minus strand of OX123186.2, from coordinate 30,741,381 downwards.
GTTACTGCAAATCCTAATTTTAATTCAAATATCATTCCTTTTTCGTCCTTGCTTATAATTCTAGATTTCCTTATTTAATCGTAATTTAGTTTTAATTTCCATAATGTCTAAAACTGAGATTAATCCTACTGAAGAATATCCTATAAAAATTCTTTGTGATTTTATTGATACATATAATGGAGATCGTGAGACCTTGACGGCATTCCTAACGAATTGTCAAAATTCATTAAATCTTGCATCAGAAACTCAGAAAAAATTACTGCTTAAGTATATTCTATCTAAACTGCGAGGCAAAGCTCAAATAGCTTGTTCTAGTAAAGTGTTTGAAGATTTTAATTCATACGAAGGAAGGTCTGTAACCTTCCTTCGTAAAAACTTTGGCGAAAGGAAGCATTACAGTCATTTATTTTTCGAATTGCAATCTTGTAGGCAACAAATAAATGAAACAGTGTCACAATTTTCGTTGCGTATAGAGACCTGTCTCACAGATATGCAGACAGAAATTCATAATTCCGAATCATTAAAAAAGGATTTGCCCGGTCGAATCGCAATGACGAGGATTTGCCCGGTCGAAACCTTGCCCTTCACACTTTTACATTCGGGCTACAACCGAGACTTAGTAATATGGTGCGGTGTAGAAATCCTAAAAATCTAAATGATGCCATTAATATTGCCATGGAGGAGGAAAAGATTCAAAATTTTACTCTCAAGGTCGCTCCGAAAGGTGCTAAGATGTGTAAATTTTGTAACAAACCAGGCCATTTAGAGAGTGAATGTCTGATGAAAAAATCCCAAACCAAGCCTCGATCTTCTCCCAATTTCCAATCTCTACAAAACCACAAGCCGTATCAATCCTCAGATATTACTTGTAGATATTGTAAAAAGCCGGGTCACGATATCTCTCAATGTTATAAACGTAAATATAATAATTCTAAGGCTAAAAATAGCGACACCTCAATGCAACACAATATTGTGTCGCTACCCGATCAAAATGAATCGTGGGAAGAAACGCAAGAACATAATGACGATTTAAACTAAGGAGTTGGGTATCGTCTTTGTGCCGCCATATACCCGACCGTATTCAAGGCACAGTAAAACCTCTTATTAAAAATTCACATACCAAATCTGAGTTCTATACTGCCAATCGACAGGGTAACCAGTCCCAAACCGTAGGCAATTTTCTATCTTCAGTAGCCATTCGACAGGGTAACCAGTCCCAAACCGTAGGCAATTTTCTATCTCCAGTAGCCAATCGACAGGGTAATCCGCCCCGAATCGAAGGTAATGCTCGTTCTTTAAAAGCCATGCAACAGGGTAGCCAGTCCCAAATCGAAGGCAATTCTCGTTCTCTAATAGCCATGCGACAGGGTAGCCAGCCCCAAATCGAAGGCAATCCTCGTTCTTTAAACGCCATGCAACAGGGTAGCCAGCCCAAAAACGAAGGCAATTCTCGTTCTCTAATAGCCATGCGACAGGGTAGCCAGCCCCAAATCGAAGGCGAACTCATCATAAATAAAACTCAAAATACTCCGCCAGGAATCTCTGAATCTTCAAACTCTAATCTTTCGCAAAATCAGGAACCTGTCACCCCGATTAACGAAATCAAGTCTTACAAAATCTCCTTACCTCACGTATTCCTTAATATAAACTACTCGAACAAACCTTTGTGTTTTCTAATCGATACTGGAGCTAGTGTTAGTATAGTTAAACTTCAAAATTTTAACTCAGTGCCATCCTTATCTGACAATAAAATCAAACTCAAGGGGCTGAGCGAAGACGACTCCAATTATGAAACGTTAGGGTCATTCGAAGTCAAATTTAAATATATTTTACAATCAAATTCTGAACTTAATTTTAATTATATTCTACATGCTGTTAGTAATAAAATTAAACTTAACTACGACGGTATTCTGGGTAATGATTTTCTAAAAGCTCTAGATTGTGATGTAAAATATTCCCAAAATTCATTATTAATTAAGGGTCACCTTATCCCGTTAAATTTTAGTCATCCTACATACATTATTCCATCTCGTTCCGAAGCGATCGTCGAATGTTCCGTATCAAATTCTTTAGACGAACTACGATCTATGAAGGAAGGATTAGTTTTAGACCACAAGTATTCTGAAGGAGTTTATTTAGCAAATTGCATAGTTTCTTTGAAACCTAATAGACGTGTTAATATTTCGGTACTCAATACCACTGAATCAGCGGTTGTTTTTAAAAATTATAGTGTCCATTTAATTCCTTACGAGACGGTTACTTTACAATCCCATATTATTAATTACGAAAATCCTTTATATATGAATAGTCTAGTTAGCACTCCACCTAAAAGGTCGCAACAAGTATTGGACCTCATCCGAACGGAACATTTAAATCCGGAAGAGACAAAATGCCTCTTAGAATGTTGTGCCGATTACACAGATATTTTCTACCTCGAGGGCGAGCCCTTAACCTGTACCAATGCCATAGAACATTCGATCAGCACCGGTGACGCTGCTCCAATCCATGCAAAATCATATCGGTTCCCCGAATGTCACAAGGCCGAAGTTGAGAGCCAAATAAAGAAAATGCTCGAACAGGATATAATACGGCCTTCAAAATCTCCTTGGAGCGCCCCTATTTGGGTCGTGCCTAAAAAGATAGACGCGTCAGGTAAACAAAAATGGAGAATAGTGATCGATTACAGAAAACTAAATGATGTAACCGTCACTGAAATCTATCCTATCCCTTTAATAACCGACATTCTAGACCAGTTGGGTCACTCTAAATATTTTAGCACACTTGACCTTGTAAGCAGTTTTCACCAACTTAAAATAAAGGCAGAAGATGCGCCGAAGACCGCTTTCACTGTTGTGGGTAACGGAACATCTGGGCACTACGAATTTACAAGAATGCTCTTCGGGTTAAAGAACGCCCCCGCAACCTTTAAAAAACTAATGAACACCGTCCTATCTGGCCTCCAGGGTCTTCATTGCTACATTTATCTCGATGACTGTATTATTTATAGCCAAAATTTGTCCAGTCATATAGAAAAACTTAAACTAATCTTTGACAGATTCCGCGAATTCAACTTAAAATTGCAACCCGCTAAGTGCGAGTTCTTACGGTACGAAGTGGCGTATTTAGGTCATATAATTAGTGACAAAGGCGTCTCTCCTAACCCAGACAAAATCAAGGCCATTACGCAATTTCCAACTCCAAAAAGCCCGAAGGACATCAAATCATTTTTAGGCTTAGTCGGCTATTATAGGCGTTTCATTGAAAATTTCTCTAAAATTACGAAACCATTAACTTCCCTATTGAAAAAGGATGTAAATTTCATTTGGTCAGGCGAACAAGAAAATGCTTTCAACATTCTTATACAAAAATTAACTACAGCACCTCTTTTGCAATACCCCGATTTTACTCAACCATTTCTGTTAACATGTGATGCTGTCGGCGCAATACTTTCGCAGGGTGAAATAGTCAAAGACAAACCTATCGCATATGCATCGCGCACTTTAAATAAAGCCGAAGGTAACTACTCCACCACGGAGAAAGAATTGTTGGCAATTTTATTCGGTGTAAAGACATTCCATCCATATCTATTTGGTTATAAGTTTAAAATTATTACAGACCACAAGCCCTTAGTTTGGTTATTTAACGTTAAAGACCCTGGTTCCAGATTAATTCGTTGGCGTCTTAAATTAGAGGAATACATTTACGAGATAATACATAGACAAGGCAAGTTAAATTGTAACGCTGACGCCTTATCGCGGTTCCCGTTGCGTGACGATAGCAATAATTCAAGCCATCCTGTATGCGCTATCGATAATAACGACGCCTCTGAATCGTCGAATTCACCCTACGATTGTCCTTCGCCTTCAACATCCGATACGTACGAAAAGTATCTAAAACATATCAGACAGCCAAGCTTTAGTTTCGACACTAACATTCAAGAATTCAAAGAATCTTTATTAAAAGCTAAATGCAAACTAATCACCTATCCTACGTCAATAGATTTAGACGACTCTGTACCTTATTGTAAAGAGATTATAGACTTAGCTACCAGCCAACCTAGCGTCCGTGAACCATTTGTTTACACACTTATTCGTACGAGTCCATCATTATGATGAGATGTCATATAAAGATATTTTTAAATTATTAATTGAATATAGAGATATGATTAAATTTTGGTACATGGAAGAAAAAGAATTTGCTGTATTTGATTTCTCTGATCCATTCTCAAAACTCTCTTATTCCAAAATCTATAGCATAATAGCTTACGTATTTCATAACACGGGTATCAAAGTCAATATCTATAGAAACTCTATTTTATACCCTACTCCTGATGAAGTTAAACAGATACTTCGCGACAATCACGACCTGCCCTCAGCCGGCCACCCCGGTATCACGCGGATGCTAGAAAGAATCAAATCCATATACTGGTGGAAAGATATGCGGCAAGACATCGAAAACTACGTCAAAAATTGTAAATCCTGTCAGATTAATAAACCGTTACGTCAAACAAACCGTGCACCTATGATTATAGCTTCCACCGCGACAAGGCCGCTTGAAAAGTTATTTTTAGATATTGTAGGACCGTTGCCCGAGACCTACGAATATAAGTACAAATTCATTCTTACAATTCAGGACGATCTCACGAAATATTCACAGGCTTATCCTTTACAGACATGTTCAGCAGATGAAACTGCTAAAAAATTAGTACATTTTATATCTCACCTTGGAATTCCCAAAATGATCGTTACCGATCAAGGGACTAATTTTAGCTGCGAAGTCCTTAAACAACTTAGTAAATTATTTGGTATTAAACATATTCTCGCGTCGCCTTATCACCCTCAGACTTGCGGCGCCTTAGAAAGGAGTCACTCTACGTTAAAAGAATATTTGAGACCCTTCGTCAATGAGAATGCACACACATGGGACTTGTATTTAAATACAGCCATGTTTTCCTACAACTCCAACGTCCATTCTACTACAAATTATTCTCCGTTTGAACTATTACTCGGTTTTAAACCTTACATTCCTAGATCTATAGATACATTAGAAAATAATACATATACGGATTACGTTAGAGTACTAAATCATAGACTGTATTACAGTAGGCAAAAGGCGTTACAAAATATACAAAGTTCTAAAGAAAGGTCTAAACGTCATTACGATTCTCAGGCTAAACCCGTGACATATAACGTCGGGGACTCGGTATATCTTAAGTGTCACCACAAGCAAAATAAAGCCTTGTCTCCAGTTTGGAAAGGTCTATTTAAAATAGTCAAGATAAACGGTAACCATACAGTGACACTACTTATAAACCGTAAACATGTACGTCACCATTATGACGAAATTAAGTTGGCGTCCGATGACACAATCACTTGATTTTATTCCAGGCACCTTGCAGCGTCGTGCCTAAGTCAGCAAGTCGTCACGCCGATAACAAGCAGTCCTGGTTTATATTACGATAGAACAATTAACGTAAAATTCACTAGTTACGACTGGAATGTAGTAACTTATTTAGATATTAGTAAGATACAATCGCACTTCAATTTAGTGGAATCGTTGTTTAATAGAATTAACTTATTTTGTAAGGATCACAGTTCATCCAAAATTCAAGTAGATTGCTTAAATGCGCTATCTGCACTACATAGCCAACACGACAAAAATGTCAAAAAATATTCATCTGTTTCGTACTTTGTAAATAAAAACCGATTCAAACGAGGTCTTATTGACGCCGGTGGATCGCTCTTGAAAACTTTCTTTGGCACGTTGGACTCCGAAGATGCAGTTAAATTCTCAGATGCCATAGACCAAGTACAGTCAGACGAAAAACACCTAGCACATTTTATGAGAGATAACATCCATGTTATAAAATCGACAATTACAACATTTAATAGTTCTTTATCCAAATTACACGAGAATGAAAAGCGACTGAATAATAACCTCGAAATTATTGATAAAGCCTTTCAACAAATATCGAATAGTAATGATAAGTTAGAAATTAAATCTTATATAAATACACTATTAAATAGTCTGGAAGGTATAATTATTTCATTATCGTTTGATATAGAAGACGTTAACAATGCTATTTTATTTAGTAAGGTCAATATTTTGCATCCGACTGTACTTAGCCCTTATCAACTATATAATGAGCTCGAACAGAATAAGAATAATATGCCAAGGTATTACGAACTCCCTGTATCTTTATCCCTACAGAATATTCACGAAATAATCGATTTATCTAAACTTATCTCCTACTTCCATAATAATAAGATAATAATTGTGATTAAAATCCCGCTCGTCCTACCCCAAACATACAACCTATATCATAACATTCCAACACCTGTTCCTTACGATATTGCGCAACCGGATACCTTTGCGGTTATCGCTCCAAGTTACCCTTACCTTGCAATAACAGTTGATCATATGTTCTACTCATTGCTACACAGTATATATAAGTGCAAAGTGATTCATGATAAGTTATACGTTTGTGAATTAGAAAATGTGTATTCAAGTGTAGTGAATTCGGTGTGTGAAACGATTCTTATCACGGAAGCAGTGAATAAGCTACCCAGTTCTTGTGCGGTTAAGTTATTAAGAGGCAGTATCGAAGTGTTTCACAAAATCAGTAATAATAGATGGATATTTGTTTTGTCTGAACCCGGTAAATGTCATATATCTTGTGAAAACGATGGTAATAATTTTGATAAAACTTTATTTGGTACTGGAATTTTGTCATTACCAAAAAACTGTAAAGCATTTTATAAAACTTTACAATTTGTGTCATCATCAAACGATGTTCTGAATGTAAGTTCTCATATTGTCTCGAACTTTAACCTTGTGGAAGATGATTGTTGTCTAAGGAATGTAGTTAACAAGTCACTTAACCGTATGCCGTATTTAAAGTTAAATAATATAAACAACTTAGACTCTTTATTACAGGCTAGTATGCAATTGAACTCTTTTGAAAAAGAATTAAATAATATTGAATATTCTAATCATTTTGAGAAATACGGAATTCATTACATGTCTTTAAGTTACATATTTTTCATTATATTTTTCTTATATCTACTTTACAAAGCTCGTAATTACTTTTGTCAGAATTCTAAAGCTCCTTGTTGTATACAAATATTCAACCAGTGTAACTCAAATAAAACAAAGAATTGTCAACCTCAGCAAGCAATAGAGCTATCTGTGATCAATGATAAATCATATTCTACGGTCGAAGAGCTTGATGTTCAGTCAGCATCCAGACCTACAACAATAAAACGCAATATTTTCATAAACAAAGAGAATTAAAACGTATATTACTCGTACTGTAAATGTCCAATAGTTAATGAAACAGTTATCAAAAATAAAATAGTCAGTTTGTATAACAGTTTGTGTTACATTAATTTTAAGCATATGTTTGTTAATCTGAAACGACGCTCAAATCCAATTTCAATTTCGCATCTTTTCTCTAGATGCTCCATTTTATTCGGGGGGCTGTTATATCTTGAAATACATGGTTAGATATATAAAATAAAATGTCTTAATTAACATGTTTAGTGCAACATGTGTATAGGTAACATTTTTCCATTCAGTCAGCATTTTCGCCATCCTGTTGTTTTCCATTACTAATTGCGTCAGTGTGGATTTGAACGTCGTCGCTGATACCTATATTTTCAATTTCGATTGTAGAAATTATAATAAATATTTTTTCAGTGTCATAAAATATTTGTTTTAAAAAACCGAATCTTGACCCACCCCGTAACAGCACCCTTACGGTCCCCAAGGAACAGACATGCCAAATTTCAGCTTCCTGCGCCCAATAGTTTCGGCTGTAGCGTGTCTGTCAGTCAGTCAGTAACGCAAGGATTTTATATATTAAGATAGTAAAACCTTTTTCAGCTTACAATCGTATACATGACCATTAGTATCAATTTAGTACAGAGTGAAAGCTAAAAGCTTCAGGGTCTACATCATTTTAGCAATGCTAAAATGTCTGTATGAATAGGTATATATATATATATATATATATATATATATATATATATATACCGCTATTTTTTAATTAGTACAAAAACTTTAAGGACAGATTAGCGAAGATATTATTATCATATATGTGACGTAAGAATTTCATAATATCAATAAAGAGCAAAGTTATTATTGATTATCATTAGTTTATTGTAGAAAATCTCACTTAAATCATAGTCATATTTTACAATCCATTCACTAATTCATTGATAATATTCCATCCTGCTCATTCGCTTTCTCTCTGTCGCACTTATGATGAAGTTAGCCATAGAAAATAAAATGAAGAAAAATAATAAATGTAGGTAGTTATTTTTTAATTTCGTTTAATTCTACCCTCTCCTTCATACTTCATTCGGGCTTAGGACCGGTAAAATATATCGTTTAACAAGTAATTAAATACGGAGGTATGTAATTAGAAAGCAAACAAATATCAAAATAAAAGAAGGTGTTCTGGACTAAAAGAAAAGAGTAATTTTGGGCGTATTTATGAAGTTAAAATCATCTGCTATTTACAAATATTATTTTATCATCATCATGTCAGCCTAGAGACGTCCACTGCTGGACATAGGCCTTCCTCCAGGTGTGTGAAGAACACAGATCGATTTTGAGCCGCCCGCATCAAATTATTATTTATTTAAGTACGTATTATTTACTAAACTTACAAGTATTTCCATTGTCCTTCGAAATGTCCACCACCGTTGTCAAAAGCATCCAATATGCAGTTTTAATTGTTTGACACTGACCGGATCACTTTTGTACACTCACAATAAGATGTCCATGGGTACACAGCTGCACTCGCGATTTTTCCACTCAAAAAGTACGCGCGAAGCATAGCTACATACTCCCGTGATATGAACTGATATGATAAGCCATCGCGTCGGGCAAACGTAGACAAACAATTAACTTTTGCAACGAAATTAGATACACTCACGTTTGCTAGCAATTTAGTACTGTTTGTCACATCGTCGGGGCGTGGCGCAGGCGCAGAGGAGCGGGGGGGAGGGGAATTTTATCAATGGTTCATTTTACTATGATACTCGTAGTACTCGGGTCGGTCATAGTATTAGTATTGCAATTACCAATTATCACGTATTTTTGTGGACAGTTTTGAGACAGTTTTTAAGACTTAGTGTTTTTATTTTTTAACTACATAAATATGATCAGTTAAAGATACTTAGTGCTGTGTTAAATTTTTTGTACTAATTAAAATAGCGGGTGTATATATATATATATACAGAGTATCACAAGACCCATCACCAAGCCGAAGTCTACTCGTTGTGGACATCATGCCGTAGTCATACTAACCAAAAAT